>OY757931.1:722401-754219 GCA_963585895.1 Sepioteuthis lessoniana | reverse complement strand
ATGCGGGTAAAGTTTCCTCCAGCACCCCGGTCGGGAAAGATTGTAGTAGAAGGAAAAAAATTGGGGAAGAGCTATGGGGAGAAACAAGTGTTAAATGACCTTGATATTACTGTAACGCGGGGCGATAAAATTGCATTGGTTGGTAAAAATGGTGTAGGGAAAACTACATTGATCAAACTTATTGTAGGGGAGTCGAATCATACCGGAGACTTGGAAATAGGCCATAATGTGGCAATGGGATACTATGCTCAAAACCAGGCGGAACTATTAGACGGTAACAAAACTGTGTACCAAACCATTGAAGATGAATTGACATTGGATGTGGAAGTGAACATCCGTAGTTTGTTAGGTGGCTTTTTATTTAGTGGTGATGATGTAGACAAAAAAGTAAAGGTACTTTCGGGAGGAGAAAAAGGGCGGTTGGCTTTGTGTAAATTGTTGCTTACACCACGCAATTTATTGGTGCTTGATGAGCCTACTAATCACCTTGATATTCGATCAAAAGAAGTGTTGAAATCTGCCCTTGAGCAATACGATGGCACCCTGGTGCTTGTATCGCATGATCGTGACTTTTTACACGGATTAACCGATCATATTTATGAAGTGCAAAATGGAGAAGTGAAGTTGCACTATGACGACATTTACGATTTCCTAAAGAAGAAAAAGTCGGAAACCATTCGCGAATTTGAGCAGGTGCAGCAAGAGAAAGCGAACAAAGAGAAAAAAACTTCTTCGAATAAGTTAGATTACGAGCAGCGTAAGCAACGCGACCGGGACATTCGCAAGGCAAAAAATGCCATTAATAAGTGTGAAAAGGGCATTGAGAAAGTAGAGGAAGAAATGAAACAACTAGATGCCAAAATGGCTGGGGGCGAAGTGGTGACCAAAGAAGACTCTGATGCGTTTTACCAGCGTTATTTTGAGTTGAATAAACAGCAAGAACAACTAATGGAAGACATGAATTATTAAATAATGAATCGTGCGGATTCTGAATGTATAAAAGATATTGCTAAAAAAATATTTTAATAATTTTTAAGGTGGGTTCAATTTTTGATATCGATCCTTTTTAAAATATGAACACAGACTTTTAAAATGTTTACGGTCTTTATTGACTTTTTAAAATACATTTCTAATTATGTTCCAAACAATGCAGATTATACACTCTAATCCGAAGTAAAAAAAATAGGGAAATGAAAATTTTACTTTAGACATAACGCTCGGATACTATATTCTCGTCCCATCAGAATTTACTGTTAGACAAAGAAAGAAAGAAAGAAAAACGTCCACAGACAATGTTAGTCGATATTACATGTTCGATTAATTAATTTTGACAGCATATCAACTCATCTAAGTTCATTTTATACCAAGAGGTTTGGGAATCGCATCCACTGTACGTTAAAATTCCCATTTTTGTATCGTTATTCTTTAAATTTTTTGTTGAGAGTTATGTGATATCAAGTATTCCTACCTACTACAAATAATTTGTATACGGTTTCAAGTATTCCTATTAAATAATTTATACACAATTATATAGTTTATAGTATTTATTTCTTTTTGACATTTGTTTGAAGACAGTTATATGGTTTCAAATAACAAATAATAATCCTTAGCTTTAAGTAACTATTTTTAATACAAATAATTTACAGTTATATGGTTTCAAGTATTCCTTTCTCGTACTAATAATTTCAAAACCTATTTATTTGACCTCTAGATGGAAGACTAATAATCAATCCATGTCAGAGAGGACCTGTAAATAATGGCAAAGAAGGGGTGCTCCAGACACTCCATATCCCGAGAAATGGAACCTAACCATCAGATGCAGTTTAACGTCATAACCAAGACACCTCTTTTGGGAAGGTTTCTTACTCTTCGACAGGGAACAGAGTCAGAGAATCCTAAGCTTCTCTGACAGAGTGGAGTCTTTAATCCAGTAAATCCTGAATAGGGAATAATTTTAATGAGGACAAATAAAATACTCAAAAATAGAATATTAAATTTAAATATTCCTGAAGAAGGTTATTACAATCGTAAAGTTAAAAGTCGACTTTCCTTATCGATTCATCAAATTTTGGATTATTTTGTTTTTCAATTTTTTACGCACACACACACACACACACACACACACACACACACACACACACACACACACACACATATATATATATATATATATATATATATATATATATATATATATATATGTATAATTTTCGCTCAAAAAATAGTTTTATTTCAACAAATCGGTTAATCAGTGATGACGAAAATTACAGAAGATCAGATAGTAAAATGATTGATTTATTTTCTGCTTGATTACCAAAAGTACAATGAGTCTCAAAATCGATGCAACCCAATAATATGATAATGATTTATTACTGAGACAAGTGCAATGGCGGTCATTTGGAACACGCCCGGTAAAAAATACATCCTTTAAGCTACGGACATCAAATCAATGTTTTTTAATTGTTATTATATAAGCTTCCGGGACATGCAATTCTTTTTTGAGTTTCTTGTCTCAGTAAAAATTATTATCATATTAATGGGTTGCATCTATTCTGAGACTTGAATGATTTTGTCTCCAAATAAGTTGTGACGCAAAATATTTTCCCCTCTTGTCCAAGGCATTTTGATCGAGGATTAATAGATATTATAGTATACTATTTACAAATTTGAAACAAAAAAGAACTCAAGATTATTTTAGTTGAGTTATTAGCAGTCACGTGAGCCTCATGTATACTGAGACACCCTATACTTAAGACACAAAGGCGTAATTATGAAGCACCTAACAAAAATCAGAATCACTATTCAAAAGTCGTTGTTTTACGCGAAAAGCTTACAAAACATAATGTTACAACTGAGTACTTTTAGAGAGCACCATCCACACCTAATATAATTGTCAGGATAAGGGACTCAGAAGACAGGGTCATTAAATAGAGTCGGAGCGGTGAAATTATTTTATGCACCGTTCAGCCATTTTGATGAAGAGATGAGTGTCTTTTGTCAATCATTTGAATTCCCAACAGTTTAATTGATTACGATCATTAATAATCAGACATGAGATATCATTAACTAATTCGATGCAAATTATCTCCCCAATACAAATGATTAGGAAAATAAAGAGGGAACTAGAATTTTCTGTTTTCTTTTACCCTTGGGCTATTCAAGAAAACAATATACCCTCTAACTTGCTAGTCTCGTTCTTATAGCAAATAATTGAATTTTTTTTTTAATTTTAAGTATTTTAAATATTATACTTTAACTTCTTAATAATTAAAACAAAACACAATATTAGGAGCTAATTCTATGGGCATATTAGTTCTTTTTAAGAAGTTACTGTAAATATTTTTCTCTTTTTTTCTCTTTAAAATGATGCGGTTTTATTTTGTTCGATATTTTAACACTTTATTTTAAAGAAAAAAAAAGGTTAAATTTCTGTTCGTACCAGCTTGTTTTTCTTTTTGTTTCTTATTTTTCTTCTTTTTTATGGGTTGTCTTTTAGGTTCTTTGATGTTTTTTTTCAATAAGTTGCCGACGAAATTCTCTTTTTTTAAAATGTCAGTTGTTGTATTTTATTTACTTCCACATAAAGTTCAAATATTTAGACAATTGTTTAAAATAACTTGAAATTTTGATCATTAAAGACGAAATTTTAGACGGAAAACAAAACTTCTTTTGATGATTATTCAATTTTTTGGCTTCGGAAAACCAAGAAAATATGAAAGCCATTGAAATGATTTACAGTTTTTAACTCTGAATTGTTCTGAGTATTTGTGACATTCATGTTTCAGATGTTTAAAAGGAATTATAGAATATCTGTAAGTTTATTTTGTTTAATGTGGGTTGTTTTGCTTTTTTATATTATTTCAAACTGTTTTAAACTGTTTAGTTTGAGAAAAGTTTTGTAAATTCTTATTGTATTAGACGGATATTAGGATAAGGGTTGTGTTTTCATGCATAATATCCGACAAAAACTTGTAAAAATTCTAACATGTATAATATATTTGAGTTGTTCATTACCCTGAATAAAACTTACCAGAAAGAACATTACAATATATATATATATATATATATGTTGTTTGCTATATTCATAAATAGTAAAGTTGGCAACAGTAGTTGAAGGTGACTCAAAGGCTCCATTTTCGATAGCTGCTATACAAAGAGGTAGGAGCGGGCGAATTCCTTTCCCTGGATTGCCCCACTTTACCCTTGATACTTACCTTATACTGATGGGTCTTAAGCAAGGACGTATCAAGTGCTATTTTTAAGTCTTTGGTATGACACGACCTGGGATTGAACCCTGGTCTCCCGGGCCATTGGCGAACATTCTACCCACTAGACAATGTGCTAAATATCTGTAACACACCATATATATGTTAGAATAGCGTAGACAAAGAATCAGAGGTTCTTGTCGACTGTCAGTTTCTATCCTATATGGTCATCAGATCAAGAGTTAAACTAATGATCGCATAACAGTTACTGAGAGTCACTAAGCGCATTTGACTCAGTGTCTATGCTAACCTAAGTTATATATATATATATATATATATATATATATATAATATATATATATATATATATATATAGAGAGAGAGAGAGAGAGAGAGAGAATTCAGGACATGAATGTATGAATTGCACTAATACATTATCAAGTATCATTTATTTCACAATTATCCCTATTATTTAGAAAAACGACAATAATATTAATCTATTTGTCAAAATTACAATTGATATTTGATCCGACCACGTAACACAATTTTCACAAAGGCACCAGACTTTTCCACTAAATGTTATAACCATCCAATTAATGTTACCAATTTTCTTTTTAACTTCAGGGTAGACTGGTTGCCCTACTAAGGCTTGGACAACCAAACTTTCCTATTTTACCTAACGATGTAAGAAAAATAGATTCATGACTACTTCAAGGAGATTTGTGCAAACTCAAATGCAGACAGCCACATTCAAAATTTTAACTCCTGTTGTTGTGAGGGGGTGTCTTCGTGGTGTAATTGTTGAAGCGATGGACTGCGGAATTGAAGTAAGCGGGTTCGTACTCCAGTCGCGCTATTAGGTTCACGTTCGGGTAAATACTCTTGGGAAAGGTATGAACCCCCTTATCCTCCCATCCTGGGTTAAATAGTACGACTACTATTCTTCTAGGAGAATGAAATTGGCATTAAATAACCTACAAAGGTTGATATGCCATTAAACAAAGAAACCAAACCAAACCTGTTGTTGTAGCAATTTCCAACAATAACCGTTCCATCACGTTTTATAGGCTTAAATGACACGGGCACCTCTGGTGGTGTAACGGTTAGCAAGCTAGACTTGCAAACCTACACGAGTGAGTTCGAGTCTCATTGGGCGCCCCATTCATTTGGCCTTGTGCCACATCGAAGCAAAGTGCTTTGTAAATTAATTGGCTGAAATGACACGCATCATGAGTATGACATTACAATTCACCGTGTCATGGGTATTACACAACAAATCTCTGTGTACGGCACTAATTCCTGTGTACGGCACTAATTCACAAATGTTCCTATTTAATGATATTATTTGTTTTCACACAGTTATATTCTATCAAGTATTTCTATCTAATATGAATAATTTGCCGAAAGTTATATGATTCCTATCAAATGTTGATAATGTATATATAAGTGCAAGTTTCCAAGTAACTATTTCTTTTTAATAATAATAGTGATTTGTTTGAACAATTATATAGTTGCATGTATTCCTATCAAATACTAACAATTTCTAAGTTGATATATTTATGACTCCCAAACTATGAATCAGAGTGGACCCGGGAGAAATTGCAATGAAGGGATGGCACAACACTCTACAGAGCTTCAGAACTGGAGCCTCACCACCAGATGCAGTTTATTGTCATACTTAGGACACCCTATTGCTGGAGTGAGTATCCCTCTGAAGTGGTGGATAAAATCAGAGTATTCTAAGCCTCGCAGACTGGATTCGGTAACATATAGTGTTATACCCAGGATAAAAATTGTTATTGCCATACCCAGGATACGAAAACTGGTATTGATATATCTAGGATTCGATTACTTATTGTGTCATATGCAAGGATATGAAGATTTATTGGGTAATGTACAGTATACAAAGATTTGTAGAGTCATACAGAGGATACAGAGATTTGTAGAGTCATACAGAGGATACAGAGATTTGTAGAGTCATACAGAGGATACAGAGATTTGTAGAGTCATACAGAGGATACAGAGATTTGTAGAGTCATACAGAGGATACAGAGATTTGTAGAGTCATACAGAGGATACAGAGATTTGTAGAGTCATACAGAGGATACAGAGATTTGTAGTGTAATACTAAAAGTACGGTGATATCTGGTGTCATACCCAATATGCGGAAATTTCTTTTTGTTTATAAAATGAAATGAATAATATCCTAATGTTCTTGTTTTTGAGGGGAAAGCGGCCATACAAGTAAAGACAGCTCGGATCACGTAACCCTAACCACGAGACCCGGATATACTTTAGACTTTACATACTAGTTAAACTGACCCATTGAACAAAGATACGTTGTGTCTCACTGAACAAGTTTTACTGGAATGGTTAGAAAAATATGAAGATGGCTTCACTGCGTTGACCTGGCCACAATATTTTTAGAGCAACAAAGGGGAAAACAAATAAAGTTGCAAAATAAAGCGAAGAAGAAGAATGAAGCAAAGAAAGAGACGCTGACAGGAAAGCAAAGAAAAAAGAAAGATTATAAAGAAGCAAATACAAAAAAGTAACAAAGAATAAAAGAAGCAAAATGAAAAGAAAGAAATAGAGATACAAAGAAAGAAAGAAAGAAAGAAAGAAAGAAAGAAAGAAAGAAAGAAAATAAAAAAAAATGTGATTATTTCAATCAAAGAAAGACAGAAAAGAATACAAATACCAAAAAAACGCAAAGAAATAATCAAAGAAAATAAAAAGCGCAAAAAGAAAGAAAGAAAGAATAAATTAATGATTGACTCTTAAGAAGCTTTAAGGGGGGGGCTGTCCTCGTTGCATAATGGTTTAAACGCCGGACAGCCGAATCATAGTGGGTAACTTCGGACTCTAGTTGGGCCATTACGTTCACTTTCGGACAAATACCCTTGGGAAAGGTATGAACCCTCTTACCCTCCCAACTATGGGTTAAATAATACCGCTACTGTTCTTTAAGAAGGATGGCTTTGGGATTAAATAACCTACGAAGATTGATATGCCATTAGACAAAGAAACCACACCAAACTAAGAATGAAAGCATAAACAAGTGAAATGAACCTAAAAAAAATTATATAATCAGGAAAAGATTATTTAATTTTATTTTAGATAAAAATATCCAAAAATCTCCCGATCAACAAATAAAAACACATTTTATCGATGCAACGACAAATTCGTTCCATTCTACTATTTAAGACTTTGATATTTATAAATAATTTTACAGTCTTCCAGGAAGGGAACTCCAGGATATATATCGTCATATTTACCACAAACATTTGCGAAATCGAGGCAACAAAAAGACAAACTCGTTCGAGATTGTTTGAAATAATAGAAAGCGATTAACTAATATAGAAATTTAATCTTGAATAATCTCCTTAAACAGTTGAAGAAATTTTCAATTTTGATAATTTTTAAGCAATTTGGAAGCCCGATTAGCTTAAGGGTTATCGTCGTGGGGAATGGAGTCGGTAACTTGAGTTCAAATTCTGCGTGAGTCTGCGATTCACTTTGCCTTTATGTGCTTGGGAAAGGCATGAATTCCTTTGTTCCCCACCACACACACCTATCAATGAGTAAATAGTAGGGTAGACTAGGCTCCTTAGCATCGATGTGGCAACCAATATAGTAAAAAGAAAATTCTGAAATCAAACCAGCTGTACTCCGCTCAAAAATTGATCATCAGATATAATCTGTCCGTTTCACCCAAACAGTTTTAAAAATCTTTAGAAAAATCTAAAATATTTACACATATGATGTAAAGTTTTGTAGTGAAACATTGACGTTTATTTTTAAGGTTTTCGACTTCACCGGTATTCCTTTCTCAGACAACTTGCCGAAAAGAACTGTAGCTCTAGAGTAGACATAAATGTGCTTTAATTAAAAAACAAATTCAGTTACTATCTCGGAACAGTATTATAGAACAAATGGTATTTTTTAGCATTTTTGTTTTACGGCATACCGATCACTGTGGCTTATTTACTGCCAAAACCATCCATCTAGAAGGACAATCATGGTATTATTTAGCCCATAGCTGATGGGGGGATTATGGGGTTCATAACTTTCCCAAGGGTATCAATCTAAAAGTTAACTAATAGCGCAACTTGAGTTCGAACTCGTTTACTACGATGCCATTACCCTGCACCCGCAAACACACACCAAAAACATATTTTAGGAAATCTACGCCTTAAAACAATCAATTTACGATTGGCACAATAAATTTGAAAGGAGTGGATGTTTGTACAAAGGTAAAATTCTTGGGAGATCATCTATATCTCTAAAAAAAAATTGGAGCGTGTTCGTGCTTGTAAGCTACACAGTCCACAGAAATCTACTGGTCATTTGTTACAAATTACAAACTAAACTGACAGATGAATTTTGCCGAAAAGGTTTTTAAAAACCTGCGTTTATTGCAAAGCCAAAGTGACCAGACAAAACTACACGTTGGGATTCCTGTACAAAAATGCTGGGGTATTGTGAAGAGAACGATTTAATTCCTATATTTAATGGTATATCAAACTTCGCGGATTATTTGATGCTAAAGTCCTCTTTGTTGAAGAATAGCAGTTATACTCTTCAACCCAAAGCTGAAGTAATACTCGGGTGCATAACATTCCCAAGGGTATTAGTCCGAAAGTGATCGTAATAGGACGATTGAAATCTTAACTCCCTTACTTCGAGGCCCCATTTCAGCTCTTTAGCTCTTATGAAACGGATATTAACCTCTTGTGCTTGGTGGGGGGGGGTGAAACGTTTAATCTTCAGCAAGGAATCACCTGTGAACTGTAAGTATAATCTTTGAGTGTTTCTCTGAAATAAATGGGTTTCCTGAATGTCTATCAATAGGTTATTTTCTTCCTTTATCTGATTACCACACACAGGATAGGATAGCGAAGACAAAGATACATATGCTCTATCATCGATACTGAGGACTCTTTACTTATAAATATAGTAAACTATATATATATCTATATCTATATCTATATATATATATATATATATATATATATATATATATATATATATATATATATATATATATAGTGTTGGTTGTCTCTATTTTTTCGATTTTCGATTCATTTCATTTTCTTAACTGCCTGATGATTGTTGTTTTGCATAAAACTCAATGAAACCAAGGGGTCGCAGCCTAAATTCAATTAATTGAATATATCTATATATATATATATATATATATATATATATATATATATATATATATATATATATATACTACGAGCAAAAAAGATAGAGCCACCTTCTATTTATTTAAAATTCAACTTTAAAATGAAATATTTGTATCAAATTTCAGAATGCCCTGTGCATTTTCGTTTATTTATCAGTTTTTTTCTCCAGATTTCCTTCTTACAAACAAATTATGTGCATTATTTTCAACAGTTTTTGAAAAAAAAAATAGTTGGCAGACCTTTCCAAACATTCTTTAAAAACTGAAAATGGCCATCGTTACTCATTGGGCATTCTGTTCGAAATCTATCCTATTCATCCCATACTAGTTCAGTGGGAGAGAGATCAGAAGATTAAAACAACCGATTCATGATCTCGAAAACTTTCTCCTTTATTTTTTTTTCTTTTTTGACTTTAGGTAAATTTGATATAATTTAGAAGAGTGTTTTTGATCGTTGTCTTGTTGAAAAGTGAATTTTTCCCAATCATGCGTAAACCAAATGGATTGACTTACCTTTGAAAAATCGAATCTTCTTGTTCTTTTTCCTTATTCCCTTGACTTGAATTAAATTCCTGCCTGTCTTTCCCCACAAAACACCAACACTGCATAACAGTCCCCATTTTAACTGTTGGAACCACAAATATATCACTCAGTCTTTGTTCAGGCTTTCTACTCATATACCCGTTTCCATTAGGACCAAAAATTTCAAATTTGAACGCATCTGTCCACAATATATTTTTCCACTCTTTCAATGTCCAGAGGGGTTGGGGGTTGTAAGTAGTGGGTATATCAATCCTCTCTGCTTATTCACCTTCTATAAAAAGGATTTATTCATGACTCTGCACCCACTGATCCCCACTAATCTTATGGATTTTTCACATTTCAGAGCGGCACTGATTGCTGTCGAAAGGAATTAAGTTCAGTTGTCAACACTGGAGCAGTTTTCTGTCTCTGTTGCTCTCAATGAGTGTTAATCTTCGCTAGTAGTTGTCAATTTTGATGCTTCAGATCTTTTCTGTCAACATTTGTGCCAGTTTCTCAATGTGTTTGTAACGAATATTGTCCCGATGTCAAGAAATCTTTAACTTCTTGACAATTTGTCTTCGAAAATATAGGTCTTTGAAAAGAAATGGAATTTTGACCCTCACTTCACTACTTAGCCACTTTGATTTGACTATTTTATGCAAATTTATTCAAAATTCAAAAATATTCTTAAAAGGATGAAAATTCTTTCGTAATTGCACAATATTTTTGCTTTTTTCAAACAGAGATGGATACGTTTTAGCTGAAATGAGTGTTCCTTGTAAACATCAACCAGTCTTACAATATTTTTGTTTTCTTCAAACAGAGACGGCTAAGTTTTAGCCGAAATGAATGTCCCTTGTAAATATCAACCAGTCTTACAATATTTTTTGTTTTTTTCAAACATTGACGACAACAAAAAATTCATGGTAGACAGATGATTCCAAATTTTATCATTTTGATTGGAAGAGAAGAATGTACGTGAGTAAAAGGCCTGGGAAAGGACTGAAAAATAAATGCGAATACATTTCAGGTACAGAAAATTTATGCTGACTTTAAAAAACTGAAAAAAAAATCACATTTTATGTCTTTTTAAAGGAAGTACCGGTTGATCTCAAACTTATTGCTTGTTGTATATATATATATATATATATATATATATATATATATATATATATATATATATATATATGGGGGGGTATGTGTGTGTGTGTGTGTGTGTGTGTGTGTGTGTGTGTGTGTGTGTGTGTGTGTGTGTGTGTGTGTGTGTGTGTGAAGGTCATTCAAAAAGTTTTAAGGTTCCCCTTGAAGAAGTACCATAGCTAAATATTTTCCTTGTGTTTCAAACACTATCACGTCTTATAAAACCTTTTAAAATAATTCAGATGTCTGTTGTAATTTCTGTGCAGGTGAAGCCCTTACAATGGTGAGGGGGATGCAAGAAATGTAAAATCTGGTTAAGGCTTAGAACTTTTTGAACGAACTTCAGATATCTTTATATATATATATATATATATATATATATATATGTGTGTGGGTGGGTGGGTGTGTGTTGTGGAGAAATAGATTTGGTAAATCCGACAAGATGAGAAAAAATGAATGGAAAAGGGGATAAACCAAAACACTGACAACGGATTCAAAAATGATATTTCGTCTTTATTTCAAAAAAACTTCATCAGTATGACGAGTTTTCCTAAAGTTCAGCAAAGGAGGACATGGGTTAAAAAAAAAGGGAGGAGACATTAAAAGGAGAGACAGAAAAAAATGAAAGGGAGGGATAGAGATATCCACTTTTCTACTCATTTTTTTCTCATATATATACTTATTGTTCCATGATAAATTAAAGTTTCTATTTTGCAGATTATCTCTTTTTAACTTAAAAAAAATACTCTCCCTCTTTTCTCCGCGCTTCAGAAAAAATTTAAAAAACAAACGTTTGTATGTTTATTAGACTAATTAAAGTTCTGTCTTCTTTTTCCTTTATACTTAAATCATTTTGAAAAGATTAAAATTCTTGAAAATAAAAGCAGATTAAAAGCGACTTCCGTCCTTTTTATCACCTCAATGTATAATAGTGTTTGTGTGAAAGTGCACTCAGAACGATCATTTTTCTGCTTTCTTGTCGGTTTTGGCACCAAATTCCTGACTTGCTTTTCAAATGCCCTGTCTTTTTACACCCTTTCCATCTTCTTCGATCGTCCTTTAATCTGTTTCATCGACCCATCATCAGCCCTAATTGCCTTCCAAACTAATCTGTTGAGTAACGTTGAAGTAAAGAAACCAAAGAATGACTTTAACAAGCAGAGTTACAATGAATAGCAGTCACTTTTTTTAATAATTAAAGTTTCTTTATAGAAGTAATTTGCACAATTATATAGTTTCAAGTACTTCTATCTTATACTAATAATTACAACAGAGTCATATGGCTTCAAAAATGCCAATCTAATACAAAAAATCTCTACACACTTATATAGTTTCAAGTATTCGTCTTTAATACAAATAGTTTGCAAAAGAGTTGTATGGCTTCAAGTATTCCCATCAATTCTAATAATTATGTTTCCAAATAATTATTCCTATTTGATAATAATCATCATTCGTTTGAATATAATCATAAGATTTCAAGTATTCCTATTTAATACATAGAATTTTCAAACTGATCTATTAATGCATAGATGGATCATAAACTGGTACAATGACTATGTATCAAAGTGGACCTGGGAGTAATGACAATGAATTAGTATTCCACATTCAGCAAAACACCAAAACTGAAGCCTCACCACTAGATAGATTTTGATGTCATACTCAGAAGGAGGAGAGAGTCTTAAGCCTTTGCAGGGGACTCGGTTAGCATATTCTACGCCCTGTAGACTGGGCTAACAATATAGGCTGACAGAGAATCAGTTGAGCACATATACAGTATTCAAACGTGCAGCCTTTTACTTTTATTTGCTTTGATCGTCTTTTGATGACTTTTGCAAATAGATACAATAATGAACTGCGGTGAATTAAAAAGATGAACAGTGACAGGTTTTGGCAATTTAGTTCTTTGGTGAGTCAAATGCATAGTATGGTCTGAAAATGGACTCTAATTCCCAAAGTCCTGAACGCTGATGATGTCAAAAATTTCCCAACATTCCCCGAAAGAAAAGAAAGCCTCCTTTAGATATGGGTGGCCCTGTCGGCTTGGGCTGTAGAATACACCGACTGCATCTCTGCTGAGGGGTAAGATTTCCCCAACGAGTGTCCTAGATATGACACTAAACAATCTGATGGTGAAACTCCAGTAATGTTGGAGCTTTGGAAAATTCTGAGTACCCCTTCATTGCCATCGGGTCCACTCTGGACCAGAGTGATAGCACCTGGAAGAGCCCTATCTATGGATAAAAAAGAACGATACTGTGTAGTTATGCTAACCTGAATTTATTGAAATAGAACTGTTTATATGTATAAAAATGGATTAGGCATTAAATAACCTACAATAGTTGATTTGCCATGAAACCAAACCAGTGACAATGACAATTTAATTTAAAGGTGCACAAAAGAATTCCATGAGCGAGTGATTAGTCGTCTCGCCATATTTTTCTTATATCCCTTTCTTCTTCTATAATCTTTTTTGGTAATCTTTAAAAAGTGATTCTACGATCACCTGTTGAAAAAGTAACGTCTTTTACGGAGAAGACTTTCTGTGTCATGATAGTCGGGAAGATACAAAAAAGACCAAATTTAAGTTGTACTTTTAGTCTGGCAATGGGTAAGTATTATTTTTTCTCCTTCGGCAGATCATGGTTACGAAGCCTTTTACGAGGTAGGTGGTTTTCTACTCCTTCGCCATATTGTAAAAATTGAATTACACTTTCTTGTATTTTTGCAGTCAAAACACCTTAAATAAGTAGCTTTGCGTTGTTGGGTTTGCCGAAAGGTTTTTAATAAGGTTGATTTGATTTTTCATATCAAGAAAGAAAAACAGACACACGTAGTTACACAACAAACACGTTCAAGTTTTATTTCGAGTGGTATCATCTTCATATCGGTAAGAACGATATTAAAATATGTGGCGCGTTTTTCCCATGATGGAAATAATTGTGGTCCTTGATAAATCATCGTCCCTCCCTCATTGGGGTGGGGTGGATAGTGGGGGAATCACGTTCACTGAACCGCAAATTATGTCTTTCCTCTTCACAGCTCCGGTACCAATTCTCACTTTTTGAATCGACCCAAATCTCACTTCACATTCCCTAACCACTAAACTACAAGAGTTCACGTGATTGACCTTTTGACCTTTCCCTGCCAGTCACGACCAACATATAAAAGCGGTAAGGTTGTTGTTAATGGGAGGTACCACATTACCATTCTTCACCTCGAATAATGTATTTCTCTATATCAACTACGATTACAACTATTTCTTTTTCTATTTTAATCATTATTATTATTATTATTATTATTATTATTATTAAAACTGTTACTGCCACAAATACAAACACTTTTATGGTATTTTTTACGTTCTGTTTCTTTCTTTCATTGTCATCACCATGGTTACTGCAACGGTTATCGTCGTGGAAAATGGAGTCAGTAGCCTGAGTTCAAAACTTGGACGAAGATAATGGCGTTTCACTTTATGCTAATGCCTTTGAGAAAGGTATTAATTTATCTCTTTACCCCAAACAGGAGAAAATGATTCTTTAGCATTGGTTTGGCAATTACAGCTTTAGAAATTGACCTTGATTATTATTCTGTTCATGACAGAGAGGTAAGGTAAATATATCCCTACATCCAACCACCTCAGTAGTTCTCGAGACACACACACACACACCACGCATATATATATATATATATATATTGAGAGAGAGAGAGAGATATACTCCCCTGCCCCCGTGGGGTTGAGTTCTCCGGCGAATGAAGTAATCGTGTTGCCATTAGCGTTTATAGCAAGCCTTTTCATATATATGAATTGAGGTCTCGGTAGCCGTTTAACGGATGTATGTAAACAATAGTAATTGGGATTCATAACCGTTTAAAATTTACTTCGCAGCTACTGACTCCTCGTGGCTGAAGGGTTAAAAGCTTAGATTGGCGTTTGAATCAACCGGGTTTTGATCCCGGCTACGGGAAGCTAATATGTCTAGCTACACTGATGAGTTCTGATAGAACGAAACAGATGTGTCTGTGGATGACTATATATATATATATATATATCCCAATACGCAGGCTGAAAAAATCCCCAAAACAATTTGTACAAGAGTTATTCAATAAATCAGGGACATTCTTTGGAAAAAAAAAATTTTGTAATATAAGTTGGGACGACAGCTGAAAGTTTTAATTGTCGGCTACAGGACGATGAAAAAGGAAGGAACATACATAACAAAAGAATCGAGCCAAGCAAAGATACAGAGAGAAAGGCTATAAGGAGAAAAGAAATGGGAAAGTCAAGAGAGCAGCCGACGCCCGGATAAAAATAAGAACGAACCAATCAGTATGGAGTTCTGATCGGCTGGAAGACACTCAAACGGAAGACGGTTAGAGGGAACACGGGAGTGGGGAACGGGAAAAGAGTTATTCAGGAACCAGATGTGAAGATGCAAAGACAACAGTTGAACATTAGCCACGACGATGTAAAGATGGCCGAAAATTACGGCCCACATTTTGGATGAGTTCTGCGAAGGAGGTCTCACACCCTCAGCGAAGCTGTGAAGACAAAGTCACCCAACAAGCACGTGGGCGAACTACAAGAGAAAACGAGAAAGATAATCCAAGGCCTATGTCTGCTCTTTCGATTCTTACAATGTTTTATTTCCGTCGGTCGAGCAAAATTTTTCATACGCTGTTTCTCTCTTCACGACGACTGTTAAGAGGTGTAGAAGCGAATAAACTTTTGTATTAGCAAACCTAGAAGGTATTTTGATATGTTCATCACTTCTTTTCATTACGGGCGAGGTTACGACGGGGATCCGACTGACACTTAAAACGTAGTGCTACATGCATTGACCCGTTAGAACGGTAGTGGTGAAAGTGTCTATGTGATGTAGTTGTAGTAGTAGTAGTACAAAGGTCCATTTGAACTCGGTGCTGTTAAAACCTTCAATTTGTGCCGTGGCATCGTTACATTTTTTCAGATTTTTTCCATAAATGTAAAATTTAAATTCTTTTGAAATTAGTTTATAGTGAAAATTATTTTGAATATTTCTTTTGAGGCAATTCAAAAGGGGAGTAAATCAGAACAGAGGTCTGTCACCAAATATTTGTTGACTGAGAAATGCAAACTATGTGAAACTTACAGAAGAACTCATGATGTGTACAGAGAAGCATGGTTTAATAAAAAGTTGTTTATAAATGGGCTAAATATTTTTGCCACAACGAACCTGAGTCGAAAAGACGGACAATTGAGTGGAAACATTGATTTTCCGGTAAATTAAACATTATGAGAGCAGCGGTCTGTAAAGAAGGTCATGCTGACATTATTCTTGAACATAAAAGACTCAGTTCTATAGATCTGCTTGAAAAGGTGCAACTAAATAGAATTTTCCATTGCCAACTCAGAGGATAAAATTCATCTTATTTTCTGAATGACCTTCGTATAAGAAACGTGGTGCATTCAATAAGTTTCCAGACTTTTTTGTACAGGCCTTTAAAATTGTCGTAGACTATTGAAAATCCAGTATCTTATTGCTATACATCTTATGAGATGACTGACCAATTTTTATGATTTCAGCTTCAAATGAAAAGCTACAGCAGCAATTGGAATACACTCTACTTAATTTCAAAAATGCAATCTAGACGTGAGGACACTTTAGAAGAACGATATGCAATAAGATTAAACTTGGAAAATAGGATGCCACAGAAACGTATGGAATGCTTCAGACTGCTTTTGGAGCATCTTGCCTGAATCGAGCATCAGTTTTTGAGTGGCATAAGAGATTCAAGGAAGGTACGGAGTCTGTGAGGGATGATGAGAGGTGTGGGAGGAGTAAGGAAGTCAATACCCCAGAGTTGTTTGGCCAAAGGGTTAGGGTTAGGGTTACTATGTTAAGGTTTTAAGGGAGTTCAGGAAGAGGTTCCTTGGGAAGAGGCCAGCACTCTTCAAATTGGGTCAGTGGCATTTCCACCAGGACAATGCACCAGTCCACAACTCCATCCTTATTACAGACTATTTGACCAAGATGGGCATCAAGACAGTTCCTCACCCTCTCTATAGTCCTGACCTTGTTTCCTGTGACTTTTGCTTATTCCCTAAGTTCGAAGCTGTCGTTATGAGACAATTGAGGAGACGAAAGAGGCTGTGACGAAGGTCATTGACACACTCAAACAAGATGACTTCCATGAGGCCTTCCAGAAGTTGTTGGAGCGGTACAAGTGTATTGCAGCCGGAGGAGATTACTTGGAAGGGGACTAGAGTTTTATGTGTGTACTATTAATAAAAGTGCCCATATTTGATGATCCTCGTATATATATATATACATATATAAGAATCATTTGATAAATTATTTATTGAATGACTCTCGTGTATATATGTATATATATACAGTCAGCCACAGACAAACTGTTCCGTTTTATTACAACTCTTCAGTGTGCTAAGACACGCTCGGATCGAAACCCGCCTAACTTTACGTTAAACTTAGTATCCTACCGCTCAACCAACAGGCGAACTACGTCAGTTCGGGAATTATAAGGCATTAGGATGTAGCATTCATTTGTTTACATTTTTGCCTTAATATATATATATATATATATATATATATATATATATATATATATATAATTAACTTAAATCGCGAGTCGGAAATCTCCTACTAAAGTTTCACCTTAACGGATCATCAGGAAGTCTAACTTCTAAAGTTTTAACTTTATGTGTGCCATGAATTCCTCATTAGACAAAAATGTCAGCCAAATTATTCGCCTTTCATTCATGGCAGTACCTAAACGAAATTGGTCTCTTAACTATCATCCTCTCTGACATCTCATATCTTCAAATAATTAACGTTTAACATGCCGAAAATCAGCCTAAAATATCAAATACAATGATGTATATCACCAGACAGTTTTCTACCAACAACATTTCACAGGTGAACATGTTTTTCTTTTCTTAACTTTAAAATTACCTCTCGTCACATTATCTCTCACGTTAATATTATTTTATCTGTACATCATCTACGGAATTGTCATCAAAACTTATTGCCACATGATCTCGTTGAACCTTGGCCAGCACTGGAGACGACAGATGTGACCTCTCCGTTTTATCATCACTATTTTTAAAACAGGGTTTGAGTACGGGTTTTTCTTTTCTTTTCTTTCTTGTTTTTTTGCGGGGGTTGTTTTGTTTTTTGTTTTTTGTTTTTTTGTTGTTTTTTTTTTCTTTTCTTTTCTTTTTGTTTTGTTTTGTTTTGTTTTGCTGTTAGTGGTTCTTTGGTTTGTCTGAAAGTCAAAACAAGATATCAACTACTTTCAAGGCGGAACGGTTCTGGCTCATTTGTAAACAAGCAACTCAAGCAGTTTGAAGTTTTTTGGTACTGCTATACATTTGATTTACGAAGTAGAACCAGGCAAGAGAAAGAGAGAGAGAGAGAGAGAGAGATTTTGGCCCTTAACTAAAATCTTTTTGATTATAACAAACTTTACTCTCTACTGGAGGAATCCCTTCTCAAACGATTTTGACCACCTACTGACCTCCCCCTCCCTCCCTCCCTCTCTCTCTCTCTAGTTTTTCTCATCCGATGCTCCTCCTTCGATTCTGACAGTTTATTGATTTTCATTAATGGGCTTCTTGTTTATTTATCACTTACTTCTGGGATGGTGAAACTTTTTGGTGGGAGTGCCGCATCTCTGGGTTAAGGGCTGCATCTTTAAAAATCAAGAGTCTCGATTTAAGTACAAGTTTTATTTTTTAATTTTTGGGAATCTCCCGCAGGCCACGCAGAACAGAAAGTGTCCATTAAAAATAGTTCAGTTTCGTTCTAAAAAAAGTTTCTTCTAAAAAAGAAAACGTTTCTGTCAACTAACGAATCGCCTGACAGGGGAAGGAAGAAGATAGAAACCAAATGATTGGCTAGAATCCCAAAAGCGGAAATAGCCCCCTTCTTCCGTCAGCGGAAATAGGGAATAAGAAAATAAGTTTTGGGGCAGAGGTCGTGGTGAATGGATCTCATGCCAAACTCCGGATGATGCATCAAAACCGGGATTTGCGGAACAGTAGTTGAAATGATAAGATATATTGAAACTACCGCCGAAATCACCGGGGGAGGACGGAAAGTATCTTGGACAAGAGGAAAAACCCATACCTTCAGGCCAGAGCGAAATGCATAAATAAATTCCGTCAACCCGAACAAAAAAAAATTCTCCAAATGAATCAGCCTTAAAAAAATTATTGGAAAGAAAGACAATTCTGTGTAAGAGTTAAAATTTGCCTAAATATTATGTAGATATATAGCCAGTGTTTCACAAATGAAGAAAAGTGTTTTAACTAATATTAACTAATATTCTAAACATAATGTTATGTCTAGAGTCATTTGATTGAGCTTGGTTTATTTTTTTAATGGTATATCAACTTCTTATGGGTTATTTAGTACCGAAATTTGATTCGTTTCTAAATGATTGATTACAATCATAACTATATCTTCAATGTTAATATTGCATTTTTTATTACTTTTTATTTTGCCTATAATCATTTGTTTGCACACTTGTATGGTTTCAAGTATTCCTATCAAATACAAATAATTTCCAAATCATTTACTCAAGATGGAGCCCTAACAAGTAGTACCACTTCAACTCAGAGTGGAACTGGAAGTAATGGAAATAAAGGAGCTCTCCACACTCACAAGATCTCTAGAACCGGAGCCTTGCAACCAGATGGGGGAGGCTTTTTCCCTCAACACAAGGCTGATTCATAGGTGTATTATTCATCATCATAATCATCATCATCATGTCGCGCCGCCAGCATGGATTTCCCTGGCCATCTTCCGCCACCCATCGCTCCCGGTACGTCTTCAATGTTACATTCTGTATCGGCACGGAGCCGTCGTATGTCGGTTCTAGCGGGTCGTCCTGCCTTTGATCATCTATGTGAAGGGATCCACAGGAGTACATTGCTTATGAGTTCGTCCTTACTTCTCCAGCAGTGTCCTACATGTATGGTTCGTCTAACTTGGATACTTTTCATGATGGGTGGGTGGTGGCCGTACAGCTGCTGCTTTGTGGAGTGCTGCCTCCAGGACCTGTTCAATATTGATCCCAGCATTCTTGTGTAGTTGCCGTCAATCTTTTTCTCCATACTTTTTGTTAGCGTCCATGTAGTGCATCCATATAGCAGTATCGACACGACCGCTGTTTGGAAAAAACTGCATTTTATTTTATCTGTCAGGTCTGACTTCCATATGACCTATAGCCTATTGATGGCTGTCTATGCCTTTGCTAGTCACGTGTTCATGTCTTTCTCGGTTGATGAGACACTGCTTCTTAGGTAGGTGAACTTGTCCACTAGTTTCAGAGAACTACCATTTAGTATGGAGATGTGGCCTCTTTTATTAAAGCTCGTGTATTCTTTCTTGTCTGCGTTGACATGGAGGCCTATACCTGCAGTCGCTCGTTCCAGACCATGTAGTAGGAATTCGGCTTGGGCAGGTGTATTTGCCAGAAGCGCTATGTCATCGGCGTAGTCCGTGTCGGTAATAGTTTGTGCGGGGTATCTTCTGCTTCTTTTCTTTGTCAGCTTGAAACCGTGTTGTCTTTCATTTGATCAATAGACGTTCTAAGCACGTAGACTAGACCTCTTTATTACGCTATCATTATTATTGATATCATACGTCTGTTACCATAGTTCTGTACTTTTATTTTTTTTTATAGAGAACGAGAGTAACATTACAAAAAAGTTGTCGTTACATCATCTTATTTTTTGAGAATTAATTTTTTATATTCCTTTTGCTCACAAAAATATCAACGGAAGATCTCTCTCATATTGCCAAGCCAAAACATCGCTAGAATTTTGTCTTTTTATGGGGAACGAGAATAACATTACAAAATTACGAACGAATTATAACGTAAAAGCGATCATTTCGTGATATTCATTTAGTTGTTTGATATAAGGTTTCACTTATTTTATTTTATTTTATTTATCAACCTATTTTATATATTTATATATATATTGATATATTTTTTTTTATATATGAATATATCTTAATATATTTTATATATTTATATATTTTGATATGTCTATATATTTTATATATTCATTATTTATATTTATTTTATTTACCTATTATGATTTATTTACTTATTTGATATAACGTTTTGATTATTTACAAGGGTCCCCAATTAATGATCTCTTTCATCTTACATTTTAATCACTGGAAAAAAATTGCAAAAACTGCTTATGGATTTACCTGATTATTCTGCCTCGGGTGGGATAAGACAGTCAACTTTTTATGTGAGGTACAGCTGGTTTAAACACAAAGTTTTTTTCCTTGTTTGTGTTATATAGTCATCTACATCATCATTCAGCATCACAACGGCACAATAATTAAACAGACGCAAGGACAAAGGACAAAGGAAGGAAGACGCAGGAAGACTTCTTTAACAAAATATATACCTCTCACTTTATTGCAAGGGTTCGAAAGGGTTGTTCAAGGTTTGCATGTGAGAGGGTGCCGGAGACCGAACATAAACTTCATATTTTGACCCCACTGTTATGACCGTCACCTTGTGTCTTTCTTGTTCTCCTGATGTTGGGGTCAACTCCATCGGGGCTTTCCGAGGGCCCCCTCGGTCGGGTGTGGCCTTTCCTACCACATCTGGTCTCTAGCTGTCTGGAATTCTACTGGCAACTGCTTTGGCACCCAACTCAACTCAATTATATAATAATTCAACGCCCACACGATCGCCCACTGGATCTTTGAAATCGAATGTTTAATCGTCATCAAGCGGAAATAACTATCATGCAGTTCAGAGGTTACCCTCTTCAAGTGCATCACTGTAGTGGCACTATGGGACCTTCACCTTGTCCCATATCATAAGCCTTAATCCGCCCACGCGATCTCTTTCGATTACTGGCCATTGGAATGTGTCACTTCCTTCCGGTGTATCACCTTGGAATAGCATTTTTGGGCCGGGGCGAGGGTCAAAATATAACATTGGGGGGTATTTGTTTTGTTTGTTTTCTTTTTTTCCAGCTCCTAGCCTGACTAAAACTAAAGAATCTAGTCTGTCGTACTATTTGCCCATAACCTAGTTGAGAAGAATTGTATTCATAGATTTCTCAAAAGTAATAGCGCTATGTGAAACTCAAACAATCCCGGGCAGGGTTTGAACTTGGTTCGCTGACTCTATTGACAATTACATCTATTTCACCCACGCCTCCAATTAAAAATATTTTTTTCCACTATTCTTTCTGTTAATTCAAATATATTTCCAAATCATTATCTGATGAATTTCATAAACATGATAAATGTTAGATTGGATAAATAGATATATAACCAAATATTTTCTTACCACTATTTTGTCAGATATTTTATCCAATATTTTTATATATTATATAATTGAGGATTATGTCCTTGTACTGTGCGTAGACTACGAGATACTACAAGATTAATAATAAGATTCTCAAATAAGTTATTTATATACCACCGAATTGTGACAAAATAGAACAGATAAGTAACCACTGAAAGTGCCAAATTTTCGTCAACATTCGAAAGTATAAATATAATTTCACAACAAGATATTGTACCACTCAAATGAATAACACACCTCAAAATGTAACAGCTGAAAACGTTTCTATCATATGAGTCTATTGATAAATGGATATATATATCTATTGACAAATGAGACAACGACAACCAAGAATAGACACCGACAAAAAATGTCAACAAAAAAAACTTCAAATATATAACAATGCAGCCGTCTGGAATTCTAAGACGTTGAAATGAATGCATATATGATAATTCCCCAAAAGTTGTGAATATATATATATATATATATATATATTATTTATATAAGTTTGGTTAAAGACTAGGGAACTTTTCTTTTTATGTTCTTATTTTTTCCCCAAATTTCTTATTTCCTTTGTAACAGGATCCAATTGATGGTAAAATTTCGCTAAGTTCTGCTTCCAAGCGTTTTCGATCATATCGATTGGTTATCTTCCGGGGAATCGTTGATTGATATCATTTATTTTGGTGAATATTTTAGGTGCTATATTCATTTTGCTGGACGAGTTTATTATTGGAGGAGATGCTTTAGTTGGCATCTTGATTGTTAAAAATGTTTAGTATATCAGTGCAACTGTAGAATTCCATTTTATTTATGTTAGAGTGTTTATTTTTTAATGCTAATGGCTTCGAAGATTTGTGGGTGTTTATTATTGTTATCTTTTATAAATAATCTTGGTGTTGTTAGAGAAAAACTTTCGCATTCTAGTAGATGTAAATTCATCAGTGTTATTACAATGTGTTGTTCGATGGCACTGGTATCTGCAAGGTGCTATGTAATGCGACGAGGAAATGTAGTCATTGTGTGGCCAATGTATTATAAGAGGTATAGCGTGTCTTTATATACATAGGACCGATCTGACTGCTAATAACTCTACTAACAATGATTTTGTGTTCTTTTTTGTTTCAGAATCGAAAAGGGTATGCCATAACGACTATTAATCCTCTATCACAATGCTTTGGACAAGAAAGGAAAAATATTTTGCTTCAGTGCTTATTTGGTGACAAAATCATTCAAAACTTTCCCAAAATAGATGCAACCCATTGATAAGATAATGATTTATTACTGGGACACAAAAGATCACATGTCTTGGAAGCAGATATAATAATGATAAAAGAAAGCATTGGTTTGATGTCACATGCCGAAAGAATGCATTTTTATAATACGTGTTCCAAATGAACTGCCATTGCACCTGACACAGTAATAAATCATTATCATATAAATAAGTTGAATGTATTTTGAGACACCCTACAAAAGCCTCCCCTGAAGACGACAAATTGATATGATCGAGTGAACTTGGTAGCAAAACTTAGGGTAATTGGACACTGATACCAAAAAAATTAACATTAAATCAAGAGAAAAAAACATAAAATTATAAAAAGGAAAGTTTCGTGGTATTTAACCAAGCCTGCATAAACAATGAACGAATATAATGTCCGAATTTAAAGTATAAAATGAAAAAAATTAAATGATTTACATAACCTTCGTTGCTTCTGAGAACCTCATTACATCTTTCAACAAGTGCTTGTAAAATTATTTAAGTTTTCTTCCATAATATGAGACCCAAGACCCTCGAAATGATTCTGTATTTGCTTACTGTGAGTCATTGCTTCTTAGAACCCCATTTCATCCTTCAACAGGTGTATAGATGCCATGCTTATCAAATTGCTTATCAAAGTGACCAGCTTGTATTCAGTCTCTTTGCCTAATGTCTCTCTAAGACCATCCAAATGATTTTGAGATGATTGTTTGATTATTGTCTAACAGTTTGTAATGGACAATCCCTTGAATATCCACCATATATTCAATATGATTTTCTTTGGATAAAGTCTCTCTCTCTCTCTCTCTCTATATATATATATATGTATATATTCTTTGTAAAATGTTGCTTGAACTCTGTGTTTTAAATGTAAAGACACTTTTACCGTAAACCCAAATTGAATATATGACTCTGTCTAATTTGAGTCAGTGTCCACGGCAGAAAGTTTCGAATCTTTTCTAAAAGGTTAAAATTCTTACAGCCCCCCCCCACCAACAGTAGTTTAGAAGAAAACTAAACAGCCTAAAAGTCCCAATATCACCCCCAAACAAACCACACACAAAAAAATGACGAAATAACTAGTTTCCCTCCTCCCCAAGCAGTAGACCTTCCCCAAATTATATTTAAATTCATTAATAACTAAACAGTAAAGCAGAACAGAAGGGATGAAAACTAGCGTGAGCCAGCAGAAAAAATATTGATTAGTATGTATTTAGGTCCTACTAATTTAAAATGCCGAAAATTTTACAAAATTGTATGCTGTTTTATTCTTTGTAAAATATTTGCTTGAACTCTTTGTTTTAAATGTAAAGACAATTTTACCGTAAACCCAAATTAAATATATGACTCTGTCCAAATTGTATCAGTGTACACGGCAGAATGTTTCGAATCTTTTCTAAAAGTTTAAGATTCTTACAGCCTCCCCCCACCAACAGTAGTTTAGAAGAAAACTAAACAGCCTAAATAAAAGTCCCAATGCCACAAAAAAATATATATATACCGAAAACTCTAATATACTTTAGTCCTGGACTTTAACTAAGTTAAAACTAAAGGAAAATTAAAGCCCCCCCCATTTTTTTATACGTACACATGGGAAGCAGCATGATGGACGTGAAGGTATGCGAATAAACCCTTTGACGTCCAAACTTAATTCCTAAACTGGTCCTAGACGTGTGAGTTTTGCGACAACGCTCAGGATCGTCAGTTCGATCGGGGAACTACTGCTGCTTATCTATAAGAGTGGCTTCTATAGATGAGAATAAAAACAGCCATCGAAAGATAACCATGACCCACACTCAAACCACATACATAAACCGCATCGCTCTTTGTGCAGGTAAAAAAAAGGGCGCGTCCTGCTGAGGTTGGAGCCCTGGCCTCAGTGTTCGAAAAATCAGCTACAGAGCTCAAACAACAAAAACTACTAAAATGCAAACAAACAATACAAATAGAGACATTTAACGTTAGAACATTAAATAGAATAGATCAAGTACCAGAGCTGACGGCATCGGCTGTAGAACATAAGATAGACATAATATGCATACAAGAACACAGATACACATACAACGAGGATATCAAATATCACGAAACTGGCAATGGATGGACGCTAGCCACTGTATCAGCATGGAAAAACTCTCACAATGCCACGGAAGGAGGTGTAGGAATACATATAGGACCAAGAGCGTTAAAAACACTTAATAGCATTGGGAGAATACAACCTAGGATGATGGAAACTACGTTTAATGGCAATCCCAGAGCAACAATGATCTTCTGCTACAGCCCTACCAATGTTAGTGAAGAAACTGAACTAGTCGCTTTCTACGATGAGCTATCCTCTCTAGTGCTTAGCATTCCGAAACACAACCTGTTAGTCATTGGCGGAGACATGAATGCCCAGATGGGGAAAAACGGAAACAACAAATACAGCCGACACAAGACGTCAAATAGGAATGGACAACATCTAACAGATTTCATGATAGAAAATAGATTAAAATGCCTCAATACAAATTACCAAATAAGGGAGGGAAAATTATGGACCTACACATACAGGAACAATAGTAAAGCACAGATAGACTACGTATTTATAAACAAGAAATGGAAAAATAGCGCAATCAATTGCGAGGCATACTCCTCTTTCGAGGGTGTGTCCTCCGATCACCGAATAGTCACGGCAAAAATACGACTAAGCCTACGAAAAAATCCCACACGAACAGTGACCACCAAACACTATGACTGGGCCCTTCTCAACAACAGAGATATAAGAGATAAATATGTAGTAGAATTGAGAAACAGAATCGAGACACTACAAAAGAATACGGAAAAAGGTACCCCAAATGACGAATATGAGAATTTCGTCAACGCGCACATCGAGGCGGCAGCGAAGTGTATTCCAACAAAACCTAGAACTAAATATAGAGTCCCGTGGGAAACGTTAGCGGTGAGAGAAAAACGTGCACACGTGAAAACTGCCTCCAAAAGATATCGAAAGAACCCAAGAAACACAAATGCTCGAAAACTAAAAACGGCACAATATCAATTAGCAGGTATATATATAAAGGAACAGACAGAAAGCATACGAAATCAGTTAGATAAGATTCGAGACTCAGTGGAAGATAGGCAATCTAAGATAGCGTGGCAAACAATAAACGAAGTGAGTTGAAGGAAGAGCACAGCCAAAGCAAAACTGAAAGCTGCAAGCAAACAGGAAAGAATAAAACTGTGGAAACAGCATTTTGAAAATCTACTAAGAAACCCACCGAAAGAAACGCATGAACCAATCACTAGAATAATTAGTTAGCAATTGGACATTAAACTAGGACCGTTCACTGAAGAAGAACTCGACTCGGTTCTTAGAAAAATTAAAAATAGGAAAGCTGCAGGGCTGGACGAGATTCCCCCAGAAGTATGGAAGACCAGACAATTCGACGATATACTGCTCTGACACTGCAACACAGTCTATAATCAAAATACGATAGACAGATGGATGAAGGGATGCATCCTCCCCTTCCCTACAAAGGGTGACCTCGGATTAGCCAAGAACTACCGAGGCATAACACTTACATCCATAGAAGCCAAAATTTACAATGCCCCTACTACGAAACAGCATAGAACCCAAAATCGACAACATCCCTAGGAAAAACTAAAATGGCTTCCGAAGAAATAGATCCACGACCTCACAAATATTGACCATCCGTAGAATCCTTGAAGGCGTAAGGGCAAAAAACCTACAAGCGACATAACTATTTGTCGACTTTACCAAGGCCATCGATTCCATTCACAGAGGGAAAGATGAAACAAATCCTACTAGCATATGGGCTACCAAAAGAAACCGTAGCAGCAATAACGATTCTCAATAGAAACACCAAAGTAAAAGTACGTTCACCAGATGGAGACACAGAATACTTCGACATTGTAGCAGGAGTACTACAAGGGGACACCCTGGCTCCATACCTCTTTATCATCTATCTAGATTACGTGCTTAGAACATCGATTGATAAAATCAGAGAAAACGGCTTCGAGCTGACGAAGAAAAGAAGCAGAAGGTACCCCGCAAAAACAATTACCGTCGCCGACTACGCCGATGACATAGCGATACTGGCAAATACACCCAACCAAGCCGAAACACTAGTGCATAGTTTGGAACGAGCCGCCGCAGGCACTGGCCTCCATGTCAATGCACACAAAACGGAATATATGTGCTTTAATCAAACAGGCGACATCTCCACTCTAGACGGAACCTCTCTGAAACTAGAAGACAAATTCACCTACCTAGGAAGCAGCGTCTCGTCAACCGAAAAGGACATCGACACGCGGCTAACGAAGGCATGGACAGCTATCGATAGCCTATCGATCATATGGAAATCAGACCTGACCGATAAAATGAAACGCAGTTTCTTCCAGGCAGCGGTCGTCTCGATACTGCTGTATCGATGCACTACTTGGACGCTAACTAAACGGCTGGAGAAGAAGCTAGACGGCAATTACCCAAGAATGCTACGATCAATATTGAACAAGTCCTGGCGACAACACCCAACAGGGCACCAACTATACGGCCGCCTGCCTCCCATCAAAAACTATCCAAGTCAGACGAACCAGACATGCAGGACACTGCTGGAGAAGCAGGGACGAGCTCATAAGTGATGTACTCGTATGGACCCCCACATATGGCCGGGCAAATGCAGGACGACCAGCTCGAACATACATACAGTAGCTATGTGAGGATACGGGATGTTGTCCTGAAGACCTGCCAGAGGCGATGAACGATAGCGAGAAGTGGCGAGAGAGGGTCAGGGATATCCGTGCTAGCGGCATGACATGATGATGATGATAAATATAGGTGTGTGTGCATGAAAGAAAGAAAGAAAGAAAGTGAATGTATGTGTGTGAACGTTTATGTAACGTCAATCCAAGCGAATTCAAATTAATCTTTGAATGTTCGAATCTATGTATCTCACTCAGTTAATCAATAAGAATGAATGCGAATATTCTATGGCTGTTCCTGATCGCTTGCTAATATTACAACGGCTTGAATAATTTAAAATACTTCATGATCAAGGTGTAATATTCATATTATCTATCAACAAATGGCATTTATCACGGCTATGTGATATCTAATTTACAAGATGAATTGTGAAAGTATGTTAAATCAATCTTAGAACAATATTTAAAATTCCAAAACCTTTCTGTCACTCCTCTGAGATTTGCGTGATAACAATTCTCAAGTGAGTTATAGTAGCTCTATCCTAGATACTGTGTATTCTCCATATTATACTACACTTGGTTCGACACATATCCACAAAGTGATTTAGTGAAACCAATACTGTTATAATATATATATATACGAGGATCATTAAATAAGTTTCCAGACTTTTTTCGTATGGGCACTTTTACTGATAGTACACACATAAAAAAAACTCTAGTCCCCTTCGAAGTAATCTCCTCCGGCTGTAATGCATTTGTTGTACCCTTCCAACAACTTCTGGAAGGCCCCATGGGAGTCCTTTGGCGTGAGCGTGTCAATGACCTTCGTCACAGCCTCTTTCATATCCTCGGTTGTCTCATAACGACAGCCTCTGAGCTTAAGAATAAGCAAAAGTCACAGGGAGCAAAGTCTGGACTATAGGGAGGCTGAGGAACAGTCTTGATGCCCATCTTGGTCAGATAGTCTGTGACAAGGCTGGAGTTGCCCTGGTGGAAATGCCACTGACTCGATTTGAAGAGTGCTGGCCTCTTCCCAAGGAATCTCTTCCTGAACTCCCTTAAAACCTCAACATAATAACCCTAACCCTAACCCTTTGGCCAAACAACTCTGGGGTATTGACTTCCTTACTCCTCCCATACCTATCATCATCCCTCACAGACTCCGTGCCTTCTCTGAATCTCTTATGCCACTCAAAAACTGATGCTCGATTCATGCAAGATGCTCCAAAAGCAGTCTGAAGCATTCCATACGTTTCTGTGGCATCATATTTTCCAAGTTTAATCTTATTGCATATCGTTCTTCTAAAGTGTCCTCACGTCAAGATTGCATTTTTGAAATTCAGCACCTGTGACAATCAGGTTTTAGTAGAGTGTATTCCAATTGCTGCTGTAGCTTTTCATTTGAAGCTGAAATCAAAAAAATTGGTCAGTCATCTCATAAGATGTATAGCAATAACATGCTGAATTTTCAAGAGTCTTCGACAATTATGAATGCCTGTACAAAAAAAAGTCAGGGAACTTATTGAATGCACCACGTACATCATCATCATCATCATCATCATCATCATCATCATCATCATCATCATCATCATCTTTAAATCGCGCTACAAGCAGGAATTTCTCTGACTGTCTTACTCCATTCGTCCCTATCATCCATCGCTCCGGGCAGGTTATCCAGACAATATCTGATGTCCGCACAGAGCTGTTGTCGATATGTTCTCGATGATCGGTCAACACTGACAAGTCCATGTGAAGAAGACCACAGGATAAAAATCACTGAAGTGTTTTCCAGAATATGTTTCAAATTCATCTCTGAAAGCATTTTAATCCGTAAAATCGTAACTGTTCTTTATGCACGAAAAAAGCAGGGCAATATCAAAATATATTTATGATATAAATAAGATAATAATAAAAATGGACAAAAGCTACTGACAAATATTTTCCCTTTATAGATCATCAGATGAATTAGAATTCAGCACATCTTGAATACGATTTGAATACTAGCCCACCTGAGGATCGACAACGTCGTTAGTTTTTACCCACTTTTATTATCAACTTATTTTATATTTGAGATAGATAGATAGATAGATAGATATTAACTGGATTAGATAGATAGATAGATAGATAGATAGATAGATAGATAGATAGATAGATAGATAGATAGATAGATAGATAGATAGATATAACCAGCATCATTTACTCTGAGAGAATAAGAAAATTTATGTAAAAATATGGACTAACAAATGTTGTTATTCGCAATTATATATCCAATTGGGATAATGATTTCACAAAGCAGAATTTAATAAATAACTGTCTTGTGTTATTCATAACTTTTATAATGAAGCCCAAAAGTTTTGGATTTTTTATAAAGTTTTAATGAATGGGTCAAATTTACAGCTTTTATTAATGTTTAGTCTTTGTCATTGTTATTGAAATATGCAACGCCTACACAAATGCATACGTGAATACAAATACATCAAAATACGTGCATAAAAATGTATATATGCATGCAGAAACCTGTGGTAACATTCTTCATTTTCATATAGCATCACATGACCCGTCGAAGAAAGACGTAAATTAATACAAAAATCTGAAACTAAAATCTATCAGGATCTTTATGTGCACACACACACATACACACACACACACAGAATTATATATATATATATATATATATATATATATATATGTGTGTGTGTGTGTGTGTGTGTGTGTGTGTGTGTGTGTGTGTGTGTGTGTGTGTGTGTGTGTGTGCTTTTGACATTATTTCCAATTGTAAACCTTTATTTACGGCAAGAATGTACACACACACACACACACACATATATATATATATATATATATATATATATATATATATATATATATACGCTAGCCGTTGTACTAGCATTTGGCTGCTATATTTTTTAAAATAGGGTTGCATTTTGCCATCGAGTCCAAAGTAAAAACAAATAGATAAATAGATAAATAAATAAATAAAAATAAAACGATACTGATTTCATTTCCGATTTTTGTATACAATTATTTCCTCCTATGAGGAATGATGATATATATATATATATATATATATATATATATATATATATATATATAAGAACTGTCAAAGAAGGAAATTACTGAATTAAAATTCCCAGTTAAAATTTTCGTAGGTAAACTTGATTATATATATATATATATATATATATATATATATACGTGTGTGTGTGTGTGTGTGTGTGTGTGTGTGTGTGTGTGTGTGTGTGTGTGTGTCAATTCAAACAATCTATAATGTGCACGAAAAATTCCTCATTAATCTGAAGCTGTGATCACGGTATTTTCATGGTCTAGCTCTCCGAATGCTTGCCCACGTATCCTCAGAAAAATGTTTAGACCCACACTCAGTTTTCCGAAAGTATAATCTAAAGATAGATAGATAGATAGATAGATATGAATAGACTGAGATAGATAGATAGATAGATAGATAGATAGATAGATAG
>OY757931.1:634901-717401 GCA_963585895.1 Sepioteuthis lessoniana | reverse complement strand
AATTATTTGTATTGAATAGGGATACTTAATTTCACATAACCATGTGCAAAAAAATTTAAGAAGCAACAACACAAAAAAATGTAGATGTAAGTTGACTATGAACGTAAATCCATAACCTCTTGGCATAAAATAACCCTTGACTGATTGATATATCGTGAAAATCAATCAATGAAATCCAAATATTAACAGCATCCAATTCAACTCAAGCATATCGGATCGAAGTTGAGCATCCATGTCGAAAAATAATATTTCTATTGGTGTTTTCCATCGTTTATTTGTTTAAAGGAAGTAACATCTGTTTCTTCTCTATATCTGACCAGTCGGCTGGAGCTGTAGAATAAGCCGACAGCATCTCTGTTGAGGATTAAGTTACCCCACCCCGGCGTGTGTCCTGGTTAAGATACTAAACTACATTTGATGCTAAGGCTGCAGTCTTGGAGACTGGGGAATGTGGTGTAACCCTTTCATTGCCCTTACTCTCTGTTTTATTCTAATCCAGAGTGGTAACATCTGTTAGAGCTCAATCGGTGGTTCAAATAGAACTATTCAATCATTTCCAAAGGATTATTATCATTTTTTTTTAATTTGAAACCACATGGACAAGTGAAAAATTATATTACATATGAATACATGATCAATAAAATCACTCATGTTAAAAAGCAATACTTAAAACTATTTAACGGTGTGCAAACAAAGGATTAATATAGAATTATTTATGTTTGATCGGAATACTTGAAACCATTAAACTATGCGCACACAAATGAGCTCAATTAATTCGTTTAAAAATAATGTTACTTGAAAACTATCAGCTTAAAAATCAAAAATATGAAAACAGATTTTGGCATGAAATAACCCACAATGGTTGAGATGCCATAAAACACTAAGCAACCAACCTTCTTTATATTACACTTCTTTCCTTGAACTTCTTATATTTGCTCCTCCATTCATTTGCTCAGACTTATCAAGTAAGACTTCTTTTATTTCACTGTATTTCCTCGGGTGCGATATGTGATACAGGATCAGCTTACAGAAGTTGTCCACAGTAAAAAAAAACTAGCCATAGTTTCATTGACAGGAGTCATGCTGGCGACGTGCTACTCAGACCCTTCTGATTTGGTACAGTGATGAAGATACTGACACAGGGCTGAAATTCTTATGTCAACTTTTGCTGTGTCCTGTCCATAGAGAAGAAAACAATAGCAACAGATTGTACACTTTAATCTCTGTTGATTGGGTACATAACGATGTTTGTCTTTGGAGAGAATTTTCTTCGCTCAAAATTAGAATGTCATGGCATTTTAAATCTACTCATCTCCAGGCTGCATTTGACCTTCACGTCAACCAAGTAGCGTGATAAAACGAGTTGCGATACATATATATATATATATATATATATATTCATAAATATGTTTGCAATTTAACGCCAAAAGAGATTTTAATCTTTACAATATTTGCCCCAAACAGGAAAGTGCAGAGCAATATCATAACATAGTCCAAGTATAAAATAACAACAAAATTTAAAATGAGGTAGAATTGTGTTGATTATTAACCCACTTGAGGATCGATAACGTTAAACACTAAATTGGGAGTTTTATCTTCTTTTACTATTACCTTTTTTATACATAAACTACAGGGTGGAACGATAAAATTGTTGTCCTAGAAAAGACGACATGATTCCATTTCCGTTTAATGAAAACCGGTTTTCTTTTTTTGTTGCAGACCATCTACTAATTGGCCAGTTGTGTACAAATCTCAAGAGCGATAGGAGCCTTCTATCATGTCTGAAAGTGACACAATGTTCCACAAGCGAGATCGGAGATGCGTCGCTGTTTAACTCATGCTCTCTACCGATCCAAATTATGACAACAGAACCATTGCCAGCACCCTCAAAATACGAATCCGGACGGTTCAACGTGCCCAGGGTGATGAAAACAAAGTTTCCGGCTACGGTTATGGTCTTTGGTGTGGTTTCAAATGAGGGCCGCATCATGCCACCTCACATCTTCGAAGTCGGCTTGAAAGTCAACGCCAAAGTGTACCTGGATGTGTTGAGGAGTGTGGTGATCCCCTGGTGCAATCAAATGGCCAGTGGCAGACCCTGGGTGTGGCAGCAGGACTCGGCGCCAGCCCACAAATCGAAAGAGACCCAGGCTTGGCTTCAGAAGGAGTGCTACGTCTATGTACCCTTCTCTCACTGCCCCCCCCCTCATCCTCCGACCTGAACCCGCTGGACTACTTCGTTTGGTCATACGTCAAGAACATCACCAACATGACCTCCCACAACACCAAAGCCAGCTTGATCGCCGCCATCCGCCGAGTATTCGCCGTGCTCTCGCCGGCGCTTGTGGAAAAGGCATGCTCTCAGTTCCGGATCCGTATCGAGGTGGTGATTGAGGCTGAAGGTGGCTACATTAAATAGATGTCAGCTCTACTACATAATCAAGTTACCTGAATTGATTTTTTCAATAAAGGTTTTAAAACAAAGCTGTAGTGTTGTTTTCTTTAGGACGACAATTTTATCGTTTCACCCTGTGTATATATATATATATATATATATATGTGTGTGTGTGTGTGTGTGTGTGTTTGTGTCAGTGATTTTTGTTTGATTAGATAGGACAGACCCTTAGTTTCTGCCTATTTTATCGTTAATCCGTTCAAGTCTTCGTACGACTCGTTCTTCCAATTTTTGTTTTTCCAATTTTTGTTTTTTTTTATTTTGTTTCACTGATTGAGCTGATGATCTCATTGCTGTTACTGGCTGCCGTAATAAATCTTTATTTGCTCTTTTTTCTGAATTCTTCGAATCCTCAAATTGTTGCATCTACGCAATTCTCAATGCAAGTGTATCCTTTTCCTCCTTTTTTTTTTTCTGACATTTATCCTGGATATCATCTCTCGAATGTAAAGGTCTTGTACATCGACACCAACTTTCTTGTCCATTTGTCTTTCCTCCCTTGTCCATATTAAGAATGGTACAGGATATCTTAGAATGAACACTTCAAAGGTGTTTATTCTTTTGATGAGATTTCTACTGTAGAGTTAAAATTTCGGGAAACTTTCTTGTTTTTCTGCGGTATTCTTTTCTTTTTCTTTTTCTCTCATTTTTGTTTCATTGCGTCCGCTTCCAGGATTCCCAAGTATTTATAATTTTCTTTTTCTCCAAGTGTTCTGAAGCTTTCTTGAGTAAATAGTTATATTCCTTTCGCTTCTTTTTTCACTACCAGCATGGCACATTTTTCAATTTCAAATTCTATTTCAATATCTTGGCTGTATATTCTTATTGTTTGTATCAAGTTTTCTAGTTCTTTTTTTTTTTCATTTTAGCAGATATCTTGATATTATCCATATACGTAAGGTGATCTATTTTGCCCTAAGATTTTAGAAATTTTGTAAATTTGCTTGACATCAATTGCTATAACAAATAGCAGTGGCCAGAGTGACCCTCTCAGGGAGTTTTTTTTTAGATTTACTCTCTGCTAGGGTTAGTCCTCCCTCTGTTAATTCCACTCTCTATTTTCCCTTGGTTTTCGCGATTAAATCTGACTTAATTACATATTTTTATACTTGCTTACGCATTCTATTATCCATGTTTGCGGGATTATAAGACTTGTCCTCTATCCATGCCATGACTACATTTTTTCGCTTTGTTTTCACCTTCTTTAAGATACGTTGATCTATATATAGTAGGTCATCTGTTCTCCTTATTCCTTTGCGGCAGCCTTTCTTTTATTCCGAAAATAATCTGAAGCATTCAAGCAATTAATTATCATATTATTTCTTGTGAATTTTTCATATCAGAGTTAGCTGATGATCTTTCACTGAGGTCTTAGCGACAGCAAGTCTCCCCAGATCCACAGGACTCTTCCCAGTATTCGGGCCGATCTCAATAATTCTGTGATTTGGATGGTCTAGATTTGTTTATCGATTTTCAACTCTTCCAGCCTCCTTTCCAACCATTTGGGGACTGTTCCAAGCGAGCCAATTACAATTTGAATTACCGTTACTCTTGCGTTCCACAACTTTTTTACTCTGTTAATTATTATTTTACTTCTTGTGTGTTTTTCGCAGCGTTGACAGGTGGTCCTTCACTTGTGTCTGACTGACAGCAAGTTTCCTCGGGTCTCCAGGATTTTTCTCAGTATTTTGGCCGATCTTGATAACTGTAGTTTGGATGGTCACCAATCGTGCTCCTATTTCCAAGTCCTCCATTCCCTGTAACAGTTCTTTATTGACTGTATCGAGCGTGCCAATTACGTTTGCTATCACCGTTGCTTTCATGTTTCATAGATTTTCCAGTTCTCTAGCAACATCAAGGTACTTATCTCTCTTTCACTTTCTTTAAGTTTTACCTGTGGTCAGCCGGAGCGGCAAAGTCCACTAATTGATAGTTTCTCTTTTCTTTTTTTTTTGCTGACTCTCACTAGGTCTGGTTGTCTGGCTGAGATTAGGTGATCCGTTTGTATCTCAAAATCCCAGAGAAGTTTGTGGGTCTCATTTTCCTGGACGGAATCTGAGTTGTTCATATACCATTTGCTTTTATAGTCAAATTTAAACTTCATACAAAATTCTCAGTGGATCATCTCCTTCACTCAGTTGTGTTTCGTCTTAGACTCTTTTTGCGCTTTTTTACAGAATTCGCTTATCATGTGATTGATCGTTTCATCTCTATCGCTGCATAATCTACATCTGCTATTTTGTAGCGTCTTGTCTATTCTTGCTTTTACATGGTCTTTATAGTTCTATGTTACTATCAGAAGGGATTCAGTTTTTCTCTTAAGGTTTCCCTATGTCTAAGTTTTCTCGTTTGAGGTTTCACTTGTTTGTCGCTTGAAGTGTCCATACAGTGGTTTTTCTTCCCATTTGTTTGTTTTCTGGTTATTTTTGCTCTGTTTATGCTTGTGTTGTCTGTATTGTTTCTGGGTACTGTAAACAGACTTTCTCTTCGCTTCCTTATGTCGTCCTCGAATTTCTGTATCGATGCATCGACGACATCTTGAATTCTGGCGAGTCCTCTTCCTCCTTTTTTAACACGCACAGCCTGTCTACGTCATCTCTGGAATGTAAGGTCTTATGGATGGTCTTGAGTTTTCTTCTTCTCTGGTCAATTTGCTTAATTTCTCCCCTCGTCCACTTCAAGAACAGTCCCGAGTATGTTACAAAAATGATAGTCCAGGCGTTTATCTCCTTGAGATTCCTACTATATAGTTTGGTTTCTAGAAATGTCATTCTCCTGAGATACTCTCTTTTGATTTTTTTTTTTCTTTCTTCTCCACTTGTTTGATGGAATCTGCATCCAATATTCCCAAGTACTTGTAATTTTCCTTTTCTCCGAGCAGACTGGTTTTTTCTTGGTTTGATAGTTTTATTCCTTCCATCATGTATCATTTCCCGCTAATTAACATTGCGCATTTTTCGATGCCGAATTCCATCCTTATATCTTGACTGTATGTTCTCACTGTCTGTTTAAGTTTTCCAAATCTTTTTTCCTTTTGGGCGAACAATTTCATGTTGTCCATGTAAATTAGGTGGCAGCTATTTTCTAGCGATGTTGTAAGTTTATATCTGCCCGCGCATTTCCTAAGTATGTGATTGAATGACGTTATCGTGATCACAAATGGTGATAGCGATAACCCATATCCCTTGGAAATCCCTCTCTGGATTCTCATCTCAGCTTTTTCCTCCTATTGTCAGTTCGACTCTCAAGTTTTCCAAGGTTTTCTCAAGGTTTGACTTCGCCGGATATCTTAAACATTTTTACACTGCCTATTATCCAGCTTTGCGGGATTTATCAGATGCCTTTTTGTTATCAATCTACGATGTAGCTACGTTTTTCCATCTTGTTTTGCTCTCATTGAGGATGAGTTGATCAATATATAGTTGTTCTACTGTTTCTCAGATACTCTTTTGGCATCCATTCGGTTCTTCTGGGAACAGTCCGTGACTTATTCACAAGTTGTAAATATCCTTCTTACATTGTGCCGTTAGTATTTTCCTCAGCATAAATAGGCATGTTATAAGTCTATAATTGTTTGGGATGGTTCCTTTGTGAGAGTCTTTCTGGATAACGGTGTGTCTTTCCTTTCGGGTATATCTCCTCTTTCTAAGCATCTGTTTATTTTGATAGATTGTCTCTCATGAATATGAAGTGATTCTGTCTTAACCAGAATCTATGTATGCCATCATGGCCTGGCGTTTTCCATTATTTTAAGTGTTGCTCTCAGTGAATCAAGGTGTATTTTCGACTTCAGGCCTTCTTTTAGTTTACTAACCCTTTTTCTATGTTTTTCATCTTTTCGGCTTTTCTCTTATGATCTCTACATTGTCATATTTTTCATTAATTTTTTTTTTGTCTCTGTTGTATTCGATTGTTATCTTCGCGTATTCTCCCTCTACTTTCTTGTATAATTTTCTTTCAGCGTTTTGGAATGTCCTGTTTTGTCTATTGTTTGATCCTATCTCGGTATCTTTTTAGTCTTTCTTCTTTCGCCAGTACCTTCTGATTTATCTCTTCGAATTGTATCTTGTCTTCTGATTGTGTTGCGTTGAAATATGTATCAATAATTCATTTTTTTAGTCTTCGTTCCTGAGAGATGGTAATGTGGTCTTCTTTTTTGCAAACATAATTCTCTTAAAATCTCTACGTTCTTTTTTCTTCTCGTGTTAGTATTTCTTCCGTTGTGTTTGGGTAAGTGGTGTTTTGATTACTGTTACTTGATGTTTTGATTTAGGTGGAGGGTACCGGTTTTCTGTATTTCGCATCACTGTCACTGTATTAGGGTCTAGTCAATATGTTTCCCTATCTATTTGTAGGTATATTTCAAATATTTCAAGGTCAGAAAACTAACTTGGCTTTATTATCATCCGAGCTGGGACAACGAATCTTTGTCTAAAATATACCGAATTCTTCCCAAACGTCTATCATTCTTTTCTATACCACCTTTGCGAAGGTTTGTTTCTAAAATAGCTTTGAATTGCTCCGTTGAAGACTCTGATTTGTGACTTTGCTTTGGTCGTCGTTTGTGTACCTGAAAAAGAACAGCTAATATTCGCAGGATGCCGATCAGATCCTCTATCTTGGCTATCAAGGGAGAACCTTCCGATCATGACACTCAGACCTGTTGTCTGAGTCACACGTTGAATTATGTTTCATTTTGTCATGTTTTTCATGGGTAGTATATTCTATGTTATGTTGATATGTAATATGAGCCTTACACAACGATCAGACAGCTCCCATCTCTAGTTTGTTTTTTTACTTCATTTCGTCTCTTCTCCTGTCGTTTTGTTGACTCAGTCACTTTGCGGTTTTTTTCGCGTTGTCATCTTTGTTCTTATTCGTCTATGATGAATGATCTCACGACCACAAACTCATATGGACATTTTACTTTTAATTTATTGATAACCTTTTCTTTAATTTCCCGCTTGGCTTAAACAGGAAATCAGTGAGAGCAAGGTGGAGCGTTCAACCCCTCGCGTTGAAAGTTTTTCACTAAATGACTTATTCAAGCTCTCAAACTATTTTGGTCACCTAACTGAAACCATCCAATAAGACGCGTGGTCTCAGATTGACCTCGAGTTCAAGAGTTGTCCATCATATTCGTTGACACAATTGTATTTTTCATTGGTCTGAACTTGTACACTATAATGCATTTTAAAAAAGATCTTACCGATATTTTATTTAATATTTGTATTTGGAGACATTTTCAAATTCTTTCATTACGATGTGTTTGCTTTTTGTTTTTTTTTTCGTTTGGGGTTTTCTTGTTGTTAAAAGGTGTCACGGCTTGACTTCGTTAACGAAGATCAAAAAGGGAATGGTCTACGCTGACAATTCTAATGTGGAACAGACAGGGACGAGCGCAATGGTTGTATCTGAAGGTCTGATCAGGATTTGACGGTTTAGCATTGCGGTTCTTCTACCTGCGCCGGTGTTGTCCGAACGTAAACTAAAATCTGTCGACATGTCTTTGATATGAAAGCAATATCCACTTTAGAAACATGTTTTGGTTATATCAAACCCGTTACAAAAGGGAGGCCAGGGAAGTTCCACCCATATACAAATACTTCAAATCCCAAGCCCTCATCTCTGTAAATGTGACATGAAGTAAAGTAACTTTAAAACATAAAATTCTTTTACTTACGATCCCTCCATTTGTACTCTCGCCCCAGGACTTAAAGGATGCCCACACCCACTAATAAGATCTTGGATACGTGTCCATATTCTACAGTGTCGGCTGTATTTATTACAGTCATAAATTCTAGTTTGTACTTATTCCAATTTTCTCCTCGTCATCACGGATTAGAATTCGTTGACTGTATTCTCTGCAGTGAAGTAAGAATCCTCCAAAAATGTGATTCCCCTGATGTGATACGAAATTTGATTTGATCGTGAGGCTTCAGTTTTGAAAATCTGGGATTGTAGTGTACTCATTCATGGCTATTCCTGTAAGGTCCACTCTGACCCGGAGTGGTAGTACCTATTGGAGGCTCATCTGTGGGACAGCTATCGATAGACTTTCGATCATATGGAAATCAAACCTGACCGATAAAATGAAACGCAGTTTCTTCCAGGCGGCGGTCGTGTCGATACTGCTGTATGGATGCACTACTTGGACGCTGACTAAACGGTTGGAGAAGAAGCTCGACGGCAATTATATAAGAATGTTGCGAGCAATATTGAACAGGTCCTGGCAGCAACACCCCACACGGCGCCAACTGTACGGCCACCTACCATCTATCACGAAAACTATACAAGCTAGACGAACCAAACATGCCGGACACTGCTGGAGAAGCAATGACGAGATCGTAAGTGATGTGCTCCTGTGGACCCCCGCATATGGCCAATCAAAAGCAGAACGACCAGCTCGAACATTCATACTGCAGCTACGTGATGATACGGGATGTAACCCCGAAGACCTGCCGAAGGCGATGAATGATAGGGAGACGTGGAGAGAGAGGGTCAGGGATATCCGTGCTAGCCGCACGTCATGATGATGATGATGATGAAGAATCAATAGTTAAGTAAAGTTGGTGACCGTAGTCGAGGGCGACCAGAAGGCTCCCTTTTCAATAGCTACTACACCAAGCTATAGGGGAGGAAGCTACTCCTTTCCCTGGATTGCTCCAATTTACTCTTGATACGTACCTTATATTGCTGATTGCTAAGTAAGGACGTATCAAGTACCATTTTAAAGTCTTTGGTATGACGCGGTCTGGAATTGAACCCAGATCTCTCGGACCATTGGCGAACATTCGACCAATGAGCCGGTTAAGAATCAATACTTAACGCTAAAGTTGTTTACAAAGCAATATTACTATTATTATTGGTTATTTCAAACCAAAAAAATTTGTGAGCAAACAAATGATTATTATGAAAGAGAAATCATTACTTGAAACTATATAGTTATTTGTATTAAATAGGAATATTGAAACCATAAACTGTGTGTTAATTATTGTGTAGGAATACTTGATATCATATGTCTGCTAATTTTTTCTAAAATATACAACAACAACAAAAAAAAGTAAATATAAACATACAATGAACGCAATTCCCAAACCTTACAATAGCTCTAGTCGGGTTGACATGCCGTTAAATTCAATCAATTAATCATACCAAATTCCGGCTTATTTTACCCGAAAAGTATCCACAAATCTTCCATTACAATTATTGGCCAACTTGGTTATAGTTGTTTGTTAGTAGTTGATGTTATTTTTGTTGTTAGTTTCGTACAAAGAAATTTGGTTTTCGATGCTTTTAACTGAATTAATCAGACAGTGAACGTATAAAATAGTTAAAGGTAACATCAGGTCAATGGAGACGATGAAAGACAAAGAATCAAATGAGTTTTATTTTCCAAACAAGTTGACGTTACGCAAAAAGAAAATACTCGCAAAATATTTTGCCGTTAAAAGAAAAGAAATTGATTTTCCGAATGCGACGAACTAGAAAATGTCTGGAAAGAAAAGAATTGTAGCAATTCCATAAATTCCAGTGAGTATTTCCATTCTAAGTATTTGTTTTATAATTTCTTATTTGCCTCTTCAAATTCAAAATCGGTATGGAGGTGTTGTTTCGAGAAATCATTAAATGATATGTAAATTTCTGATATAATGTAATATCATTATTCATCTTTATTTTATTAAATTTAACCTGGTCTATTCTCTATCCCTCCTCAATAGTATCTGGTATTTTTAGCTTAAGTATGGATGTTATGCTATGAACTGTTAGGGTTACTATCTTCATGTTTTTACAGTGTATCGACTATTCGATAATCTGGTCTTCTTCAGTATTATGTTTGGGATTAAAAACTTATTGTATCGCCCATAAATAAGTAAAACAGTTTCATAGAATTATAAAAAGTCAATTCTAAACTTATACAAATCTTTGATCCTTAATATAGATATATATTTACCCATCTCCTCCGACACGGGTAAGATGTGACAAAAGGACAATTTTAAACGGAGTATAATTTATTTAAATTCTGAGTTCTCCTTCTCCTAGACTTGTTGCCATACCAAGTCTTAAGAAATCAGTCTGTCCGACTATTTACATATAGATGGACTGAGAACAAACGGAGTCATGCCTTTCCTAAAGGAATCAGCACAAAGTGAAATGTAGACTGCCTCTTCCAAGAATTGAACTTGTGTCACCGACTCGATTTCCTTCGGTGAAAACTGTTACGCTAAGTGCTCCTCCAATCCTTTATCTGAATGATGAAAAATGAATTGGCTATTGCGCAATTGTTGACGTTCGTATTTGTTAACTAAGTCTGACAAAAGGTCAGAGGGAACATCCATGAAACTGAACTTACAACACCATCTCATCTTTAGCGGAGCGAGGCCTCCTTGCTTTTACTAAGTTTGTCGTAGTCTGGACTCGAGCAACAAGTCTGGAGCTTCCAGTCAAGCTGGAACCCATAGTGACGGTAATTACGTTTTGATTTTTTCTTCATTGTTTGTTTAAACTGCGCCACTTGGACTGGAATCATGAAATTAGATAAAAGTATTGACATAAAAAAAATGAAGATGGAGTTAAAATATGCTTAAGTTTTGCTGACTGAGTTGTTATATATTCACTGCAGTCGATGACATTTGGCCGGCAGAAAGTTGTTGCAGTATTTCGTATGTGGTCCTCGTTTATTGGTCATTCCAAGCCAGAATACGGCAATTAAGTGATATTTTGGCCATGTTTTCTGGAAGCTTTTCTGATGTTCGAAGCCAATTTTATTCATGTCTACTTCAATCAAAATCATGTACCGTGTTATCAAACTTGGGTGATTTTGACAGCAAAATCAATAATTTGTCTGTTTGATCTGGCTTGTACCAAAAACCCCTATTTCAAGAGGAAAGCAGACCCCGGGCGTCAATTCCAATCTTTGCTGTTCTCTACCCAAATGCAATCATAGCCAGTTTTAACGGATAGAATAAAAAAAGTACTAATGCCAAAACGGTAAAGTTATAAAACTTATTTATAAATATAATATGGATATTTACTTGTCACAGCTTCAATAAAACCTTTGTGACATGCATCCTTCTATTGAAAAGAAATAGCGCCTCCCATCTTTAATGAATCTGGTGTCTGACAACAAATGATCAAGCACGGGAACTCTCCGGGTAGGTGTGAAAAACGGTCATATATGTAAATTTTTAAAAAGGGTCAGACAGTCAGTTATTAACCAGCAAAATAGAAGGAACAACTTAGATTTCGGTGTAAGTCAACTGTCTCCCATCAGAGTAGACTATGATGTTGCAATTCCTTCATTGTGTCCAAAATATCACTTCATACATTCCTGATTTAGGACGAGTCTAGGGAGAGGTTGAAACTCAGAAATAAAGTGAGTTGTATTTTTTCCTTGACCATCTGACTGACTTTTTCCCTTCCCTTGAACTCATCGTCATCTTTTTATATCATATTTGCCTCCGCCAACTTTTAGTAAGACCCAATAATACAAAATTATTTCGACGTGGAAAACTAAATGAGGTGCCTCACTGATCTGTGGGAAACCGCTGCTTGCAGTTTAACTTGATTGTGAATTAATTAAACACAGCCCTAGGATTATTTTTCAAGTGATAAGATCGCTTTAAAATGTATTGCTGTAACTGCAATCAAATAACTTAAAAGGTATTTCTCAAAATTGTATCTCAGCAATACTTGAAATATGAAGGAATTATTCAGCTTTTTAATGGAACGACTTTTCCAGAATGATGAAGGAACAAACACAAAATGTATACGATTTCATACTATAACACTTACTCTTCATATTTTGATTATCCTCTAAAAAAAATTAAGGGTCTCGTGTAAAAACTGGTTTTGATTCTCCTAATTTTGGTATAAGAATTTGCCAATAATCGTCCTCATTACATAACACTCTTCATTCTCTCCAAGAAAATGAAAATAAACTTATCTGATAAAAAGATGAGAAATGAGGTTTGTGTATACATTTACCCAACCCCTTCTTTGCCAAGATCTGGATATGACACAAGATCAATTTTTGAGCGTACTCCTGGTGTAAATTCAGAGCTTTCCTTCTCCTAGACTAGTTGCCCAGCAAAAGCTAAAGAATCGAGACTGCCCACTTCGCAAGGACGCGAAGTGAAATGCAAACCACCTTGTTCAGGATTCGAACTTGGGTCACCGATTTCATTTCGTACAACGCTACCTATTACGTTCAGTGTGCTTCTCAGTTAATTAGGCTTCTGTACCTTAATTCTTAGTTTACATAAGCATTCCAAGCAGTTCTTATTATCAGCGTTTGAACCTAGGCAAAAATCGGTCATAAGAAATGTCGTTTCTCTAAGCAAGCAAGTAGTCTTAGGAATTTGGTTTTTCTTTAATTCGATTTTGTACATTCTCAGCTGAGTGAATATACAGAAAAAACAAAGTTTAAGGTTTGTGATCTGTCTAGAAATCGGGAATTCTTTTCTATCAAATAGAAATACTTGAATAACAGTTGTTGTTTTTTTCTTCCTTTGACGGGTTTTAATGATTATTCCAGAAATTAATTATTAGTTTTATTGCTGTAAGAATATTGGCCAAAGGTCAGCACGCAAATGTTCGAAATGACTAATTCTACTTCCCAGTCTTATAGGCTGTAGATTACTGACTAAAAATAACTGTTTTAGTTTGGTTTCATTTATTTCAGAATCTCTGGATTTTAGGATGGATTAAATTTTGAGATTTTTAGTCACAGCTGCTAGTGGATGAGATATGATTTTTACAATGGTGAATAACCTTATTTACCTCTTCGAACGAAGAATTCAATTAATGATCGAATAAAACGCACCTAATAAATATTTAATGATGTTCTCTCAAATGTATGGGGTACCCATTAAGAATCGAACTCCCGATGGTCTGTTCGAGATTTTTATTTAGTTTATATCATCCTAACAGATGGGACCCAACGAAAGACCGACTACCAATAATCTGCTAGTTATTTAGTGAGATTATCTTAGTTTGAGTCTAGGCCAGGGTTATAAGACACCTACCAATAACCTGATGCGCTCCCAATGGTCTGCTAAAGTCATTTACTAAGCTAAGCCTAATTTGGTACCAGTCCAGAGTATAGTATATCAGTGAGAATCAACCCCCACCAACAATGAACTGTTAACCAAATTCGCTTACATCACAACACGCTGGATATCTCTCACCTAATTCTATTTATTACAACTTTAGTAGTTCTAAATGTTTCCAAATTGTCGAAAATTTGATGACAAAAATTTTAACCTAAAACTAGAAATATTTTGACTGGTTTAATTCTTTAAATGTATTTAACGATTAAAAGACACATTTATCCAGAATTGAAGCATTCTTTCATTCGATTATAGAACTTGGATGAAATCCCTTTTCAAAATTACTTTTTAAAAACTTTTACAACCAAGCATGGTGACATTTTTGCGTTACTGTCAGTTTCACTGTAACGAATAAGTCATCCCATATTTACAGCTTCAGCATACAAGTTAAAACGTAACTAAAAAGTTAATAGTTAAGTTAAACGGATGAAATGGAAAGCGTTTTGTTTTTTGAACCACGGAACAGCAAATATTTATACAAAAATCTTTTACACACAAAAAAGATATTCATTTAGAATAAAGCAAACAAAACCCGTATATTTTATGCATGATTCTTCACTTTCTCTCTAAAAATACATAAATTTTGACAAAAATCATCTTTTCTTACAAGAGATTTTGTGACTTTTGCTTTTCCAAGAACTTTCACGCAATCTAATGAAATAAAATGTATGAATTTGTAGATCGGCGTTTCATTCATCATTTACACCTATGTCCGATATATATATATATATATATATATGTGTGTGTGTGTGTGTGTGTGTGTGTGTGTGTGTGTGTGTGTGTGTGTGTGTGTGTGTGTGTGTGTGTGTGCATTGTAAGCCAACAGTCTGTAGGTAACGTTATTTTTAAACAAGGCTGAGCTCATTTGTTTGCCCAAAGTTAAATGATTTCAAGTATTTATATTTATTTTTTGCACATAGTTAAATGATTTCAATTATAGCTAAAACAATTCTGTTCAACATTATTCATCTGTTCACATATGATTAATTGTTTCTATATATTGTAATCTGATTCTAATAATTTAATTTTACATTTATGATTGGTTTCGCACAATTAAATAGTTTCAAATATAGTAAATGATTGAACAGTTCTATTTTAACCCACAGATGGGACCCTAACAAGTACAACCACTTTGGAACAAAGTGGACCTGGGAGTAATGGCAGTGATCAGATACTCCACTTTCCCCAAAACTCAAGAACTGGAGCTTCACCATCGGATAGTTTTGTGTCATATCCTGGACACTTGTTCGAAGGGATTCTTATCCATTTGCACAGATGCAGTCGGGGGTGTCCTCGTGGTGTAATGGTTAAAGCGATGAACTGCAGAATCGTAGTAAGCGAGTTTGTACTCCCGTCGCGCTATTACGTTCACTTTCGGACAAATACCCTTGGGAAAGGTATGAACCCCCTTATCCTCCCAGCTATGGGTTAAATAGTACCACTACTGTTCTTCTAGGAGAATAGGTTTGGCATTAAATAACCTACAAAGGTTGATATGCCATAAAACAAAGAAACAAACCAACCAAACAGATGCAGTCGGCGTATTCTACAGCTCCAGTTGACTGGGTTTTATATATATATATATATTATTTTTATATACATATATATATATATATATGTGTGTGTGTGTGTGTGTGTGTGTGTGTGTGTGTGTGTGTGTGTGTGTGTGTATTCAAAAATACAAGAAATGTATTTCAAACAAAATTATCTAATGACATGAAAATTAAATGATCCACAATTGCAGAGTTATTTATGAATGGATCAAGATAAATACAAAAAAAAACTGGATTAGAAGAATTTAATCTAAAGGTCCGTAATGACGTTGGCCGAAACTTTTATATGGAAGCAAAAATAATTACAATGAAGAAAACAGTGGATAATCAGATCAAATGCAAAACACAAACCTTTTTCAATTCAAAGGACCGCAAAGAAAAAAAAATCATCACCTTCTTGCAGATTAATAAATTAATTTATGGAAGATTAGAAAGAAAATAATTGACATCGCATGCAACATTCTTTGGGAAACAAAGAAAAATGAACTAAAGTTACCATTTAATAACATGGCTGATTAAGAATATATTTGTTCAAAGTAATATTAAACAATTTTATCCTTCTAAAAAAAAGGGAATATTAGACAGCATCTTGAATATGAGAAGATACTACACGAACATATCTTGGAGCGTCCTCAAGACTTATTGGCTAACGTGCTGGAATGGAGCTTCACAGTAAGTGAGTTCAATCACCAGGTGTGCTATTGTGTTCACTTTCAAACTAATACATTTGTGAAAGGCATGAAATGTATGGTTTAAATAGTATTACAGCTGTTCTTCTAAAAGTAGGGTACTTACATTGAATAACCCACTAAGGTTGATATGCCAATAAAGAAAGCAAATCAAACCAAATTATGATATATGAGACAGAAATCAACATTATTAAACCCTGCCACTAGTCCATCACTTTCCACAGAGAAAAAAATTCCGATGAAAAAGGGATTAGGCATCTTTTGATATTACAATATCCGTATTAAGTTGTATAGTGGAAAAAAGTGTTACGTCTTTACAGAGATGACAGATTGCTTAGGATTACTAAGTGTAGAACAGTCCATATCAAAAGAAAAAAGAACTTAATTCTTTAAAGAATCTGGATTTACCCTTGAGGTCAAAACTAACCTTATGTTCGGAAATTACCTGGACGTCACATTTAATCTCCTAAAAGGAATGGTATCACCACACAGAAAATATTCAACACCCCAGGCTACAGTAAGAGAAAAAAATCTCTCTCTCTCTCTCTCTCTATATATATATATATATTTCTGTGTGTGTATTTGTGTATGTGTTTATATAATAATTTTTATTCAACGAATAGATATGCTATTTTACCGATTCCTTTTTCGTCGTTTCTTTATAGTATATCATTTTTGTAAAAGCCTTTTTAGCAAATGGTTCCCGTGGCGTAATGACTAACGTTCCGGATTGCGGGAACTTAGTAACGCTAGTTCGACACGCTATTACATTCACTTGTTCAGAAATAAACTTGGGAAAGCGACATGTTAAATAGTACTACTACTGTCACGTTTCTACAAGGAGATCTTTGGGACTAAATATCCCACAAAGGATGATATGTTATTAAACAAAGAAACCAAATCAAAGAATTTCTTTTCTCCTGACGATGATCCCAGGTCAAAACTATTGGAGAACAGTCAAAAAATTAATAACACAAAAGAAATATTCCAATTTGTCTCGTCATTTTTTATCATCTTTATATATATATATATATATATATATATATATATATATATATATTTCATTAAATAATAAAGACAAATTTTGTCTGTATCATCTATTTAAGATCCTTTCAAGTTCCTGATAAATGTCTTATTTTCAGCTTGGAATTAGTAGATGAATTTCCCCAAATTGTCCCGAGCGCTTTCGGACCCTTCATAGGCCACCATCAGGATTTGCTTCCTTGTGTGAGGTGAGTTGTTTTTAAAATGAGTTTTGAAGGTTTTTTATAACATAACAAAAACATGCGAACGCAGAGTCGGATAAAAAAAAAACACCTTACACAAGCAAGCAACCTCGGATGATTGCTTATGAAGGGTCCGAAAGCCCTCGGGACAATTTCGGGAAATTCATCTACTAATACCAACCTGAAACTAACACACTTATCAGGAAACTTAAAAGGATCTTCAATAAATTATACAGACAAAATTTGTCTTTATTATTTAATGAAACATGTTTAAATGAACGACTACTGCCTAACTATATATATATATATGTGTGTGTGTGTGTGTGTGTGTGTGTGTGTGTGTGTGTGTGTGTGTGTGTGTGTGTGTTAAATGTGTCTTATCTAAGAATAATTATCTACTTTATATGTTTTATAACCGATTAATTGAAACTATTTCTTGTGGCCTCTGTTATGAAGATTTTTCTTGTTTCGTGCTGAATTTAACGCAGAGACATCCTTTAAAGAACTGGAATTGAGTGCTTCAGATGAGTGGTAAGTGTTTTATTTTTATCTATTTATTTATTTATTTATTTTAAACAAACGAATTCTATGTGTGCATTGAAAATAGCTACTCCAGCATTTGTGACTTTCTCAGTTTGGGTTTTTTGTCTGCGGGCCAAACTCTTATCTTTTGAATTCAACGTATTTCTTCCTTTCTCTGTGGCAAAAGACCAGAAAGTAAACGAATATCGGACTTGATTATAGGAGATTTTCAAAGCCAAATTCACTTTCTTTGCCAATGACTAGAACTCCAGGGAACTTCTTTTTTTTTTATAGATGACATTGGTAAAATCTGAAATTTTCCTCCAACTGCTTGTAAAAAAATGTTGGTGAAGTATAAAAGAACAAGGATGCGATATGGAATTCAGGCCAAAATGTGACATACGATCATCATCATCATCATCATGTCGTCCTGGTAGCATGGATATCCCTCACCCTCTCTCGCCACTTCTCCCTATCGTTCATCGCCCTAGGCAGGTCATCAGGACAACATCCCGTATCCTCACATATGACATATGACATACGATAGCGGGATAAAACATTCATATGATGACGTCATATTCGCTGTTGATGAATTTTTCACCTGAGGGATCCAAGCACTACAACACTCATAGAAGAGGACACAAGTGAGACTGTTAAAACACTCATTTGATCCTGTTCCATGAGAGTATCTTTGTCAGTCAATGAATTTTTCAACCAACCCTATATTGTGATGCTGTGCTGAAGAACCCCTTGCACACGACCGAGGGTTGCATTATATTGTTAAAACAGCCATCACCACCCCCGAAGCACCAATCTTTCCAAATCCAATGGCAATGTTCTTTCATCCAGTTGGGATGAAGTCACTTATGTTGTGATGGTAGCCTTTTGACTTACAGTTAAATTGTATTGATAGCGCCGGTCCCGTCGAATCATCCAAGTTAAGCAGCAATGATCTGATCCAGTTCAGAACTTAGATGGGTGACCACAAGTACTTAAAGCAGCCTGTGTCCCAGACTAAGCAAAACTTAGTAGATAAAGAGCAAATGAAAGGAAGAAGTTAATCAACAATGAACCTGTCCCTTGCTTAGATGGGTGACACTTTAGTAATAGCCTTTATTGTAAGCTTCCTGCAACCGGTGTTCAAAGCTCAGAAAAATAGAAAAAAAAAAAAAGTTAAGCTACAATAAGCGTGTTCAGGACTTTGATGGGGGACCACTTACGAACGGCAGGTATTTTAAGTAAGCTGATGCATGTGTAACAAACTACGCAAAACTAGTTTATAACAAGTTAAGCAATGATGAGTCTATTCAATAGTTAGAAAGGTGACCATTTGAGAACTTTCGTGAAACTGTCCCTTCTATTTGTGGACACGCTTTATAAAAGAAAAGTTGACTCAACAAATTCTTTCCTTCTTTTTCTTTGAACTGGACAGAAGTTGCATCTGAAATAAAAGCGAGTACAACGTTTAAAAATTGATCGTGAGTCACGTCCTGCCTGTGGTTGGGTAAATAGGGAAATAAACATATTTTTGTAGACGAATATGTTTTCTTTTTATTCTGGCCAAGTAAAATAAATGACAACCACTACGAAATTTCTTCCTGTGATATCCATCTAGTTTTTAACCTTTTTGACAACCCAGCAGTATTCATGTGTGGCGGAGTAATTGGTTGCATAAATATATCCCATATATATATGTGTGTGTGTGTGTGTATCATGGCTTGGGTTTGTGAACAAAGATCAGGGTGTTGGTCGTCCATGCTGACTGTAGGCACGTTTCTGGTTGACAAGGTTAATGCGAGACACACAAGCCCGGTGGCGGCGGCAGCAGTCAAAAGTCTGGTCAGAGATTGATGGCAGTGTATAAAGGTTCTTCCCGCAATGCCTTTGTCCTTCAGGGTGGTCTCGTTCTTAGCTAGGGTGGATCATTGAAGATGATCGATGCGACAGGCACCAAGGGATTTTTCGAGCAGTCCTTGAATCGTTTCCTCGATGGCTCTGTGTCACGATGGCCAGTGAAGAGATCGCTATACAGTGTGATCTTCATTTGGTTTGATTTGTTTGTTTAACTGCACACCAACCATTGTGGGTTATTTTATGCTAAATCTATCCTCGTAAAAGAATAGAAGTGGTAATATTCAGCCCATAGCTGGGAGAATAAATGTGCTCGTAATTTTCCCAAGGATATTAGTCCAAAGTGATTGCAATAACACGACTGGAGGTCGAAGTCGTTTACTTAACTCAGGGTAACGTTGACATAGTGTCAAAAGCGCGTGGTAACGGTCACTTTCTCGAAAATACGATCGTCTCGTGTAACTAATCATTCAGGTGATCATCAGTCTGATGATCGCATAGACAAGAAACTGACCGTCACCAAGTCCTGTTGAGTCAATATTATCCTAATACATATATATATATATATATATATATATATATATATATGTGCACTTTCACTGACATTGAACACTCTTTATAAAAATACAAAACTCTATTAGTGATATATATATATATATATATATGTGTGTGTGTGTGTGTGTGTGTGTGTGTATGTGTGTGTGTGTGTGTGTGTGTGTGTGGTTCGGCAGCGGTCTTTCATTTAAGCATGTTTGATTAAATGATAAAAACACATTTTGTCTATATGATTTTATTAAGATTTTTTCAAGTTTCATAATTGTCTTGGTTTCAGATTAGAATTGGTGGGTGAATTTACCAAAATTGTCCTGAGCGCTTTAGGATCTTTCATAGGCCATCGCCAAAGTTTGCTTGCATGTATAAAGTGTTTTTAAAGAATGTTTTGAAAGAATTATTTTTAAGTTTTTTCTAAATTTTTAATTCATCAGCACCTCAGTTAGTTATAGATGCAAGCAACCCCTGATGATGGCCTATGAAAGGTCCGACAGCTCTCAGGACAATTTTGGTGAATTCATCCACTAATACTAACCTGAAATCAAAGCACTTATCAGGAAACTTGAAAGGATCTTAATAAAATTATATAGATTAAATGTGTCTTTATTATTTAATCAAACATGCTTATATATATATATATATATATATATATATATATATATATATATATATATATATATGTTTGTGGGGGTACTTTGTGTAAATTATATTGACTGTATATAAATTGATGTAAACATAAAGCTAATAGGAAACTGATTTCACAATCATGACATGCCAGTGACGTAATATATTTTCGAATGTGACTTATAACGGGAAAAATGGATTCATTTATTTCCTTGTCATTCGTACTAAGTTAACATTAGTAGTCTAAATTCTACCTGTATTTACAGGGTTAATCAAATTTACTCCATCACACACTCCATACACACAAACACAACATATATATATATATTTGTGTGTGTGTGTGTGTGTATTTATTTGTTTGTGTGCACATGTTTAAAAGAACGAAAGAGAAACGGGGTTCTTCTTTCTTTAACCTCTACTGGCAATCCTGGCTTCGTTTGTCAATATAAACAACCTGTCTTATCAAATTTGAAACGAAATAAAAAAAATCACTCGTTTTGAACATTGTCTGGAGTTGGGTCGGAGTAAGTTCTTCATATGTATGTATGTATGTATGTATGTATGTATGCGTGTGTATACGTATGTGTATGTATGTGTGTGTGTGAATATTTGTGCAATTTTTTCATTTATGTGAAAGTATTTGTGTGTGTGTATTTGTGCGTGTTTACATTTGGGGTGCGTGCCTGTATTTCTATTTGTGTATGTGTGTACATTTGGGCGGAAGTGTGTGTGTGTGTGTGTGTGTGTGTGTGTGTGTGTGTGTGTGTGTGTGTGTGTGTGTGTGTGTTCAACAGCTCGTATACAGTCATTAAAACACCACGTCGTACGGAATACAGACGAGGTCTGTTTTGAACATGTTTAGAACATTCAAGTTTTTCACACCCACTAATTTCACCCCCACCCATCGATCATTACTTTATATTTTATTCTATTTTATTTTTGTTAAGTTCTACCGTTTGCAAATTGACAAATGCTGCTGATAAGGCAGTCGACGTTTTTTGAAAGTAAATACCGAAAATTCCTTTGATTACGCGTTCTGTCTAATTTGATGTGAACTGTTAACTGCGCATGCGTTTCGAAGATACTTTTCTACTTTTTCTTTTTAAAGAGTTTTATCACAACATGCCATGCCCATCTTTAAATCAGTCGATGCTCAGTAGATTAAAGATTAGAAAAAATAAAATCCTGTCTTCTCAAAATATATGCACAGACGCAGCTTTTTATATGAACACTTTAAATGAATAACACACAATGACACACCTATATATATATATATATACTATGTACACATAGAAAACACAGCTTAGTGGCTGTTAGTTTTAACGCTTTATGTGATCTTCAAACTATTTACAACGTCTGGTGTACTGAAGGTTGGGTATGGAAAGGGCCTACTGGTTTGTGCAATTTTTTAAGGGTCGATGTCTTTACATAGGCTGAAGTTTTGACAAAAACTTTACTCATGGGTTTTCTGGGGGCGGTTGTGTTTTTTCTTTTCTTTTTCTTTCTTAGGTATAAAAGTATTTTCTTTTTTCTTTGTTCAAACTGAATTTTTGAATAAAACATCCTTGACGGGATTATAATTTCTGAGGTCATGAACTTACGTTTTGTTTATTTTTGTTTTTATTTAATTTTTTATTGACAATAAATTACGAAACGTTGGTGGGTTAACACCGTCTTAGTCTGTAAACTTTGTTATGTGCTTTTTAAAAGTTTGTTAAAAGTTTATGCGCTTGTAGGATTGTATTTATGTGACTCGATGGGGCCTTAAAAAAGTTAAAAGAGACAAAAGCTGGATGAAGAAAAATCAACGAGTGTTTTCTGCCCATTCTCAAACGCCCATATAATCTAATGCAGGTCGACGAAATTCAGTAAGAAAAAGGTTTTGACGCGAGAAAAATTTTTACTACATGGTAAACAGGTTTCTCATCGAGAAGCGGTTTTAAGCAAAAATCAATTATCTGGTGTTGCGGGGTCTCGAAGAAGGTTGATGGAAACAAAGACGACGATGAAGGGACGACGACGATTTCAAATCAGGAAAAATAAAGCTTTGTAAAATACCATTCAGTTTATTATCGGTTTTGCAAGCTCCCTCAGTATCAGTTGCCAAAAAAGGGGGTAGTGAAGTGATATTCCCAAGTCGATGAAGGAAGATCTATTCTTTAACAAATCGTAGCCCATCCTTAATGGGAGAAGCTGTTTCGCTGGCCTCAAAACTTAGGTCCTTACTTGTCACTCAGATCGTTACTCACTAATTCACTGATCCTTTTCAAAAATGACCAATTCTCCTGTTTGACCGTTTCATACATCAACCGTGAGACTTCTCGTAAATGACCTTTACTTCTCGGTCACACAGTCGGGTATCAAGTTCCCTACAGGCAAGGAATGGCTAATACATTCCAATTGGAAATTAGTGCTGATCTTTTGCAAGGAGGTTTATATTGTTTTTTCTCGGTGATAATCGCATATTTCTAGCGTAACTTTTCTTAATTTCTATGGTATTTTATGTGTTTTGGTTTCAATTTTCTGATTATATTTGAGCTTTGAGAAAGTTATGTATATATTTGATGCTGTTTAGTTATGCTTTATGTGTATAGATTCACTATTTCCAGTGTATTTCTGCCATGCCAAAATAAAGTTTTCTGGGTTTCCTTGGGATCTCACAGTACATTTCGAATAGAATTGTTTTTTAGACAGTTAATATTAAATGGGCTTTCTGAAATTGTCCTACAATTAAATGTGAGAATTAGATGGTACTTGTAAATTCCTTGTGGAATATTTTAATGATTTGTAGCTTTTTCAATGGGGTTTAGTCAATCAGGTCAATTTTAGATAAATCATTCAACGCCAAAACTTTATTCACTTGTAAATGTTTGACTGTAATATCTACATTTTTGATGTTCCATAAGTTTTTTAATTTCACATTTTTTGTCTCTAATCCTTTATTTGTACGCTGTCATGGTTTTGTTTGCTTTAATTTTTTTGTTTGATGAAATGATATCAACTTTCGTGGGTTATTCAATACCAGAGCCCTGCTTATAAAAGAACAGCAGTAAAACTATTTAACCCATTGGAAAAGGATAAAAGGGTTCATGCCTTTTTCAAAGTTGAAAGTTCGAAATTGAATGTAATACCGTTTATTTCGAGATTGCAAACCAGCACTTTAGCAATCACGCTACGATGACTCCCTCTTATATGGCAAATTTCCCTATATAATTCTAATAATTTGCACGCAGTTGTATGGTTTCAAGTATTCCCATCCAATACTAATAATCTATACACAATCATAGAGTTTAAAACAATAAATCGTATTTGATAACCATCATTTGTTTACACAGTTATATGGTTTCAAGTATTCCTATGTAACAGCAATAATTTGCGGGCAATGTTACGAACAAGTCCTGGAGGCAACACCCCACAAGGCACCAGCTATACGGCCACCTACCTCCCATCACGAAAACTATCCAAGCTAGACGAACCAGACACGCAAGACAATGCTGGAGAAACAGGAACGAACTCATAAGTGAAGTACTCCTATGGACCTCCACATATGGCTGAGCAAAAGCAGGACGACCAGCTCGAACATACATACAGCAGCTATGTGAGGATATGGGATATAGCCCTGAAGACCTGCCAGAGGCAAGGAGAAGTGGCGAGAGAGGGTCAGGGATATCCGTGCTGGCGGCACGACATGATGATGAGGAGGAGGATGAATACATGGTGCTTTCAATAAGTTTCCAGACGTTTTTGTACAGGCATTTAAAATAGTTGTAGACTCTTGAAAATTTAGTATTTTATTGCTATACATCTTTTCAGATGACTGACCAATTTATATGATTTCATGTTCAAATGAACAGCTACAGCAGGAATTGGGATACACCCTACTAAAGCCTGATTTTCACAGCTAGTGAATTTCAAAAATTCAATCTGGACTTTAGAAGAACGATATGCAATAAAATTCTGTTTTAAACTTGAAAAAAAATGCCATGCGAGGAAAACTGGATCTACTGCTATGACCCAGAGACCAAGAGACAAAGTGCCCAGTGGAAGCATGCTGGCTCTCCCAGACCCAAGAAGGTCAGACTGAGCAAATCAACCCACAAACCTTTGATGATCCCTTTTTTCTTTTTTTGACAAGACTGGCATGATCTACATGCACTGGGTTCCCACTGGCCAGACAGTCAACAAGAAATACTATGTTGAGGTTTTAAGGGAGTTCAGGAAGAGATTCCGTCGGAAGAGGCAAGCACTCTTCAAATTTGGTCAGTGGCATGTCCACCAGGACAATACACCAGTCCACAACTCCACCCTTGTCACAGACTATCTGACCAAGATAGGCATCAAGACAGTTCCTCAGCCTCCCTATAGTCGAGACCTTGCTCCCTGTGACTTTTGCTTATTCCCTAAGCTCAGAGGCTGTCGTTACGAGACAATTGAGGAGATGAAAGAGGCTGTGTAGAAGGTCATTGACATGCTCACACAAGAGGACTTTAAATGTAAGTACAGTTTAATTGTGAAAAACATTTCTATTTCTCGCTATTCAGTTTAGTCAAGCAGTTCTAATTCAGCTAATTCAGTTTATTATAAGTACAGATTTTTTCTTTACACACAGTTAATTGTCACAACAGTTCTATGTTAAAATATCCAGTTTAGTGTAAATACAGTTTCGATGTAAAAAAAAAAAAAAACAGTCCTATTTCAAATAACCGTCAAAAAATTTCTATTTCAAGCCATTCAGTTTAATCAAACAATTCAGTTTAGCATAAGTATGCCGTTAGTTCTATTTAACCCATAGATAGGGCTCCATCAGGTGCTACCACGCCGGGCCAGAGTGGATCTGGGAGCAATGACAATAAAGGGGTGTTCCGTATTCCCCAAAGCTCCAGCATTGCTGGAACCTCACCATCAGATTATTTAGTGTCATATCTAGGACACTCGTGGGGGGGTCTTATCCCTCTGCAGAGAAGCAGTCGGTGTATTCTACAACCCCTGCCGACTGGGCAATTCACTTTTGGGCTAATACACTTGAGAAATGTATAAATCCCCTTTTCCCTCAGCTTTACGATTTATGTGTCGTAAAATTTGGTTGATTATGGTTAAAAGAAGTATTTATGTTTATTTGGTGCCCTGAATCTTCGGCAGGTCCCTTTTACGGAGGTTAAAAAAACTGTTTTATTTTTTAAAATAATTTTGCAATAACTAATGAAGCTGCCTAGGCGAACCGTGTCATACGAAAAAAAATGTTTATTTTCACAAGTTGGTTTTTATTCTTAAGTCATTGGACTTAACATCCCGCTCACCTAAACACGAAAAGGAGATATGCGAGTCAATAAGCTCATCGAAAGCGGTTTCTTGATTTCCTTTCTTTGTTTAAAGGAATGATCCACCTTCGAGGATTATTTAATGTCAAAGCCATAATTTTGGAAAAGTAATACTTGTACTATTTGACCCATAACTGTAATGTCAAAGCCATAATTTTGGAAAAGTAATACTTGTACTATTTGACCAATAACTGTAATATCAAAGCCATAATTTTGGAAAAGTAATACTTGTACTATTTGACCCATAACTGTAATGTCAAAGCCAAAATTTTGGAAAAGTAATACTTGTACTATTTGACCAATAACTGTAATATCAAAGCCATAATTTTGGAAAAATAATACTTGTACTATTTGACCAATAACTGTCATGTGAAAGCCATAATTTTGGAAAAATAATACTTGTACTATTTGACCAATAACTGTAATGTCAAAGCCATAATTTTGGAAAAGTAATACTTGTACTATTTGACCAATAACTGTAATGTCAAAGCCATAATTTTGGAAAAGTAATACTTGTACTATTTGACCCATAACTGTAATGTCAAAGCCATAATTTTGGAAAAATAATACTTGTACTATTTGACCCATAACTGTAATGTCAAAGCCATAATTTTGGAAAAATAATACTTGTACTATTTGACCCATAACTGTAATGTCAAAGCCATAATTTATGAAAAATAATACTTGTACTATTTGACCCATAACTGTAATGTCAAAGCCATAATTTTGGAAAAGTAATACTTGTACTATTTGACCAATAACTGTAATGTCAAAGCCATAATTTTGGAAAAGTAATACTTGTACTATTTGACCCATAACTGTAATGTCAAAGCCATAATTTTGGAAAAGTAATACTTGCACTATTTGACCAATAACTGTAATGTCAAAGCCATAATTTTGGAAAAGTAATACTTGTACTATTTGACCAATAACTGTAATGTCAAAGCCATAATTTTGGAAAAGTAATACTTGTACTATTTGACCAATAACTGTAATATCAAAGCCATAATTTTGGAAAAATAATACTTGTACTATTTGACCCATAACTGGGTTCACACTTTTCTCAAAATTAATATTCCGAAAGTGCAATTATGCGACTGGAGTTCAAACTCGCTTACTTCGGGGCTGCAGCTCAGCACTGTAACTTCAGTGTTTTATAAATTTCTGTTATACCCATCCCCAGCAATGAACACATAGAAGGGTAAACTTGGCTTCTTAGCTTTAGGTGGCAATCAGTCAAGGAGAAAGAAAACTCTGAATTCAAACTAGTTATATTCCACTCAAAAATTGACCAAGTTTTGCGTCCTTCTCAAGGCTGATGTGTTGGGTAGGCACACACACACACACACACACACACACACACACATGATTATTATTAGTCTACCTTCACAGATGATAGCCGTCTCTTAATTCTTATACACGAGAAGATGTGTACATCAGGGAATTAAAGTGGCAAACGCTTATACAGCTGGAATACCGCTCTCTGGGTGATTGTGATCATATTCCAATTAGAAGCCGAGGCAAGCTATTCAGTAATCACAGACACTGCAGGACGTAATGAGTTTCTTTTCTCACTTGGGTAATCTACTAACTTTGGCTATTGTGCTCTCCTGTTAATGTTAATGCTTCTCTGCAAGTCCACAATACTTGTTTGCCGTATTGTCGTTCTGTTGACATGCTTTTAGAGTTACTGCTTCTAATAGAATAGAAGGATTTGATATCAGGATTCACTGCCCTACATCCATTGTGTTTTAAATTCGGTTTTTACTTCTCCTACACTAATCACTCTATCAAGGCAAGAGAGTCCAATTTATCCTGCTATATAAGACATAACTGGGATATGTGTGTGTGTGTGTGTGTGTGTATGTGTGTGCGTATGTGGTGTAAATGGCATTTGGGGGGAGGGAATGAAAACCTTAAGGTTACTGAGTAAATTGCAACATATGTGTGAGTATTTATGTGTGTGTGTGTGTGTGTGTGTGTGTGTGTGTGTGTGTGTGTGTGTGTGTGTGTGTGGTGTAAATTGCATTTGGCGGGAGGGAATCAAAACCTTAAGGTTACTGAATAAATTACAACATATGTGTGAGTGTGTATGTGTGTGTATGTGGTATAAATGGCATTGGGGGGGCAATCAAATCCTTAAGGTTACTAAATAAATTACAACGTATGATTCATAGAATGTATCATAGAGCACACAATACTCGGAGAAAATACAAAGAAAATGGATTTTTTTAATAATGCTTTCAGATGCACAATATTAGTAGTCTTTCATTTTGTCGAAAGAATACTTTGCGATTTTTTGTAGAATACACCCACTGCTTCTGTGCAGAGGGGTAAGACCCAACAATTAGTATGCTAGATATGACACTAAACCATCTGATGGTGAGGCTCCAGTAATACTGAAGATTTGGGGAATGCGGAGTACCCCTTCATGTCTTTTGCTCCCACGTCCACTCCGGCCCGGACCGGTAGCATCTGATAGGGTTCTATCTATGAGTCAAATATAACTAAACAGTGTCCTTATACTACACTGAGTTGCTTGAAATAGGACTGTTTTCACAATTAAACTGCGTACTTTGGCTAAAATGAATTGCTTGAAATAGAACTGTTTTCACATTGAAACTGTGTACTTATGGTAAACTGAATTTTTTGAAATAGAAGTGCTTATACGTATAAAAATGGATTTGGCATTAATAACCTACAATGGTTGATTTGCTATAAAACCAACCAAATCACTGATTTTTTTAAGCAAATCATTCCATAGTAAATACTTCATCTCTTTCTATTTACCTAGTGATTATAGTTTTGATCGTAAACTGACCCAGGATAAGTTCAAGTGACATCACCACAACCTGATTGAAGTTCACCTTCAAGTAAAATTTTTCTTCAAGACTAATTTTTCAAACTACTTAATCCAATCGTTTGAAAATCCAAGACAAAAAGACAATCTTATATTTCCTTATTATAAAGGTGCATGTAATTACTGCCTTTCATAGTTGTTGTCTATCACACCACGTTTTTGAGCAAGTAAACCTCTGGCCGGCTTGGGTAGGATTTGAAACCGCTATCTTCTGACAATGCTCACCTGGAACCGAAGAGACTCAACGCCTCTATCCGCTGCGCCACGGGCCCCGAAGGGCGATCAAGGATTGATTTTTTGGTCTCATAAATCCTTATCTGGTCTTTTTATGAGACCAAAAAATCCATCCTTGATCGCCCTTCGGGGCCCGTGGCGCAGCGGATAGAGGCGTTGTGTCTCTTCGGTTCCAGGTGAGCATTGTCAGAAGATAGCGGTTTCAAATCCTACCCAAGCCGGCCAGAGGTTTACTTGGTCAAAAACGTGGTGTGATAGACAACAACTATGGAAGGCAGTAATTACTAGGGATACGGTTACAAGACTCAGCATTCCTATCCGAGGTCGCGGTAAAATCACCTGAAGAAGGAGGGAATTTGGCCGAAACGTAGTGAAAGAAGAAACAACACAAAAAACTACCAAGATGAGGGGGAAAAGTCCGAAATAAATAAATAAATAAAAATTAATTCTCAGATTAAGAGCCTCATCTCAAAAATGATTCCAATTAAGGACAATATACAGAAAATAAATTGTCTTCTCAAAATTCCCAGACACCAGCATTTCCTTATGTCTAGTGAAACATTATACAATCCAAACGGATATTATTAGGTTATATGTATTGCCAAATTCTATAGGGTTGCGACTCTGTGAATACAAACATAAGTAATAACTCAAACATTAGTATGTCTCTTGTGTAATTTGTGTTTGTTTTGTTCTATTTTTTTTTGTTTTGTTTTGTTTTTGTTTTTTTACAGTGTTTAATCCTGTAAAGCATAAACAATACCTAAGTTTCTATTTCAATTTCTTTGTTTAATTGCATATCAACCTTTGTGGAATATCTAATGCCAAAGTCATTCTTATAGAAAAATAGTAGTGGTTGTATTTAACTCTGTATAACTGTCGGTATAAGAACGTCATATCATTAACTAGAGCATTTGTCTGAAAGTGAACGTGATCGCGCGACTGGAAGTTAAACTCACTTCAAAGACGCAGTTCATCACTTTAACGAATACGGCACGGGAAACAATACCTAATATTTGTTTTAATTATAAAATGTTCCACTTAAGACTGCAAAAACGGTTCTTGATATATTCAGAATAACTGAATGTTTCGGACTGACCTTGAATACATAGTCAGGATGTCTAACGTTGAACGCTGTAAAATATGGTAAGTATTTTTCATGTATTTAAATTTTTAATTTCCCTGAAAATATCTTGACACAAAAATGGATTGATTTGATATTTTTATTTAGCAGTTCTGAGGGAATTGGTGCTTGGTATCTTAGTATGAATTAATAGTATTTGACGACATATAAAACGCACTGGTGTATAAGAGGCACCGGAATTTCAGCAGGGCAAATCAAGAAAAAAAAAAAAATAAAGTACTAATATAAAACGTGATGAAATTGATATAATTAATGTTATCAATAATGACACTTTTAATCTACATTATAGCCTTTTAAATAATGACAATAGGTAAATGAAAGTTACTCAAAAGTCTAAGCTAATTGGGCTTACCTGGTAGCTAATTTCGGACAACTATCACGAATTGTAAAACTACATATGGCATATAAGACGCAGTCGAAATTTTAAAGATATTTTTCGTAAAAAAAAGTCTCATATTCTGTCAAATAACTTTTCTCAAACTCTTCGCCTCTGACAGGAAGTGACACAAAATAAATCCTCGAAACTGAGTACAACTAGTTTGAATTCAGAGTTTTCCTTCTTCAAGTCTGGTTGCCATACCAAACTTAAAGAGCACAGTGTGTCCAACTATTTACCCATAGCTGGAGGAAGAAGAATTGGATTCATACCTTTCCCAATGCAAACAACCTCGTTCAAGATTCGAACTCGGATTGTCACTTCCATTTCCTTCAATGCTAACTATTGTTCTATGAATGTTTCTTTAGTAACTTAATATTAGCTGGAGAATATTGAGTTTCAAATCTTCAAATTGATATTCTAAAGTCATTGAATAATAATCAATATTCAACGCAAGTGTAGAACTGAAAAATATTGTCAGTGAGTGATAACTGCTATTTGCTCACTCCAAACCCAAAATCAACCACTAACTTTTTTTTATTTTACATTCATCCAGCATCTCCCAAGACACGATTTTTTTTTGGCGACATTTTTATTCATCACGCTATCAAACTGCACATCAATATCTCCAGACGAATTATTTATACAGACGACAATACAGGACGTTGGTAATATACATACGCACTAACGCGATAATCCCATTGTGCTTTACAAGACAAATCATTTTTTTGGAGGGCAAGAGTGGGTTTTTTTTTAAATTTTTTTCATTTTCTTTAAAATCTATTTCTATGGCGCGCAAATAATACAAGCATTTAAGAAAAAAATCACGAATAAACTGTAAGATGCATGCTATCTTATTTTTCTGGCGAAAAAGTTCCATCTTTTGTGTGTGTGTGTGTGTGTGCATACGAGCATGTGCGTGCGCGCATGTGTGTGTGTGCGTGTGCATGCACGAACGTGTGTGTGCATGTGTATATGCGTTTTGTTTTTTTCGGTGGCGTTGTTTTTTTTTTTTGTTTTCTTTTTTTTTTTTTAGAAATAACGATAATTTTGAGTCTGCCATTTTCTTTGTTAATATCGCAAGTGAAATGAAAAATTGACCTTAAAATCGGTTGGAAAATGCAATAAATTAAAAGTGCCTTTATTCAATGAGACAGTAACACAACGCCACGAAAAGAAGGGCGAAACGGCGAAACGTGATTTTTTAATAATTACTAAAGTTCTACGTAAATGCCGATTTTGCCCCTGTCTATTTCTAATAGGGATTACAGGAGAGAAAAAACTAAAAAAAGGAAAATATTTCTTTTTAGATATGTGAATGAAAAATAGAAATATTTATAAGGAGTTTGGGATAGATAAGTTCTGAGATGAATATAGAAGGTAAGAAATACAAATGAATAGAGAAAGAAGCAAACTGAGATACGAACGGATTTGTTTTGATAGGAACAGACTGAGATATGGACGGACGTAAATAGGAACGGACTAGGGATACGAACGGACGTAGATACAAATAATGAGATAAACATAAAAGGTAAGAGATATAAATACATTAAGAAATATGTCAAATGAAATACGAAAAATATGTACAGAAAAAGAGAAAGAGAAACAAAATGAGATACAAACGGACTTACTTAGATGGGAACGGACTGAGATACAGATGGACTTTGGGTAGGAATAAAATGAGATGGAAATGAATGATACAAACATGAAAAGAGATAGTTCCATGAAAACAAAAGAGTTGCAGCTTTATAAGAATAAAAACCAACTGTACTCAGTTATGGTGGAGATATTTTGTAATTCATTAGTGGTGATATTTTGTAATTAATAGGTGGGGCTATTTTGTAATTCATAGGTCGAGCTATTTTTAACTCATAGGTGGAGATAATTTGTAATTCATACAGGGGCCCGACAATATTTTTTCGGACACTTTGAAAAAAGTACTTCTAGGTGGTCACTAGTGCCAAAAACTTTTGAGATTGTAAGTACGTAGTTGAAGAGTGAAAATCCACTACTAGTGTAATCATTTTTTTTAGTTTGGCTTTGATAATTTTAGTTTTTTGTGATTTTTGCGAAAACTTGCGCGACACTATTTTTCGGACATGACAAAAAATCCTATTTTATTAAGAGCTATGTTCATGTATATGTTGCTGTATGCAAATTTTCTGCTTGTACACTATTCTGAGGCACTGGCACCCCTACTACTATGTTAACATAGGACAATCTAACTGCATAAATAGTCCGGACATTTCTAGGCAAAACAATTAAGTTTAATGAGGTAGAATGCATTCAAAAGAAGTCGTTTGTTTGGCACGGAAGATGCGAGAAGATGGCCTCAGCATCAGAACGATCGCCATGGATTTGAAGCTGTTAAAATCAACGGTCGAATACATGTTGAAGACAAACTCCGAGCGGAAAAAGAAGAGAGGGCGGAAAAGATCAATTGGCAAGAAGACTGAAAGGAGAATGAAGAGGACTGTGACACGGCTTTTGACAGCAAGAAAAGTGAAGGATAGATGTGAATTGGATGTAAACGTCCGAACAGTACAAAGAACGCTGCATAGGATTGGTTTGAAGTATGCAAAGGCTAAAAAAATTACACTAACAAAGAAACACAAAGGAGCAAGACTGGAGTGTGCTAAAAGATGGTTAACAAAGCATGTTGACTTTAAGAAGTTTATATTTACTGATGAGAAGCGGTTCAAGTTTGATGGGCCCGATGGATGGTGTACTTGGTCGAGAAGGGGTGAGCCTGTTGTACTGAACAAACGACAGATGGAAGGAGGAGGAGGAGTTATGGTTTGGGGTATGATCTTTGCTAATGGAAATATATGGTTAGAGTGGCTGAAAGGACGACAGAAAGCTACAAACAGTTGCTGGACGAGAAAGCCCTACCAAGGATAAAAAGAGAGATGGGGAATGATTTCGTTCTACAGCAAGACAATTGCAGCATCCATGTGTCAAAACTCATGAAAGAATGGATGGCTAAAGTGAATATGACTACTTTGGAATGGCCTGCAAGAAGCCTAGATCTAAATATAATAGAAAATGTTTGGGAAATGCTTGCGCAACTTGTCTATGATGGATCTGAAATAACGAAAGAGGCTCAACTATGGGAACAAATACTAGGAGCCAAAAAACAACTAATAGAAACACGTAGAGATGTTATTGTGTATATGTTTGATCATTATGAAGAGAGATTGATAAAAGTTATTGAGAAGAAAGGTGATATTACAGACTATTAACAGTTTTTCAATGATGTCCGAAAAATAATGACGCGTGTGTTTTGTAAAAAATGATGAAAATAAATTATTTTTCCTTACCTACTCGATTTTCTTCCATTTTTATTACAGGTATTGTCTTTATATGTTTATGCTATTCTATTGAAGGAATTTCGCCACTCTATGGTACTCGGAAAGTCGAATACTAAAGTGTCCGAAAAATATTGTCGGGCCCCTGTAGCTGGAGCTATTTTGTAATTTATTGTTATAGCTATTTTGTAATTAGTTGGTGGAGCTATTTGGTAATTCAAAGGTGGAGCTATTTGGTAATTCATAGGTGGAGCTATTTTATAATTCATAGGTGGAGCTATTTTGTAATTGGTTGGTGAAACTATTAGGTAATTCATAGGGGGAGCTATTTGGTAATTCATTGGTCGAGCTATTTGGTAATTTATAGGTCGAGCTATTTTGTAATTCATTGGTGGACCTATTTCGTAATTCATTGGTGGAGCTATTTTGTAATTCATAGGTGGAGCTATTCGGTAATTCGTTGGTGGAGCTATTTTGTAATTCATAGGTGGAGCCATTTTGTAATTGGTTGGTGGAACTATTTGGTAATTCATAGGTGGAGCTATTTGGTAATTCATTAGTGGAGCTATTTTGTAATTCATAGCTGCAGCTATTTTGTAATTCATTGGTGGAGCTATTTCGTAATTCACAGGAGGAGCTATATTGTAATTCATAGGTCGATCTATTTTGTAATTCATTGGTTGAGCTATTTTGTTATTCATTGTCGGATCTATTTTGTAATTCATTGTAGAACTATATTGTAATTCGTTGGTGGAGCTATTTGGTAATTCATAGGACGAGCTATTTTGTAGTTCATTAGTGGAGGTATTTTGTAATTCATTGGTGGAGCTATTTAGAAATTCATAGGTGAAGTTATTTTGCAATCTATAAGTGGAGCTATTTTGTAATTCATATATGGAGCTATTTGGTAATTCATAGGTCGAGCTATTATGTAATTAATTGGTGGAGCCATTTGGTAATTTATTGGTCGAGCTATTTTGTGATTCATAGAAAGAAGCTATTCCGTAATTCATAGGTCAAGCTATTTTGTAATTCGTAGCAGGAGCTATTTTGTAATTCATTGGTGGAGCTACAGGGTGGAACGATAAAATTTTAAAGAAAACAATAGTACAGCTTTATTTTAAAACTTTTATTGAAAAAATCAATTCAGGTAACTTGATTATGTAGTAGAGCTGACATCTATTCAATGTAGCCACCTTCAGCCTCAATCACCACCTCGATACGGATCTGGAACTGGGAGCATGCCTTTTCCACAAGCGCTGACAGGAGCTCGGCGAATGCTCGGCGGATGGCGGCGATCAGACTGACTTTGGTGTTGTGGGAGGTAATGTTGGTGATGTTCTTGACGTATGACCAAACGAAGTAGTCCAGCGGGTTCAGGTCGAGGGACGTGGGGGGCCATTGAGAGAAGGGTACAAAGTCGTAGCACTCCTTCTGAAGCCAAGCCTGGGTCTCTTTGGACTTGTGAGCCGGTGCCGAGTCCTGCTGCCACACCCAGGGTCTGCCACCGGCCACCTGATTGCACCAGGGGATCACCACACTCCTCAGCACATCCAGGTACACTTTGGTGTTGACTTTCAAGCCGACTGAAGATGTGAGGTGGCATGATGTGGCCCTCACTTGAAACCACACCAAAGATCATAACCGTAGCCAGAAACTTTGTTTTCATCACCCTGGGCACGTTGAACCGTCCGGATTTGCATTTTGAGGGTGCTCGCAATGGTCCTGTTGTCATAACTTGGATCAGTAGAGAGCATGAGTTGAACAGCGGCGTATCTCCGATCTCGCTCGTTGAACATTGTGTCACTTTCAGACATGATAGAAGGCTCCTATCGCTCTTGGGATTTGTACACAACTGACCAACAACAAAAAAAGAAAACCGGTTTTCATTAAACGGAAATGAAATCATGTCGTCTTTTCTAGGGCGACAATTTTATCATTCCACCCTGTATTTTGTAATTCGTTGGTGGAGCTATTGATAGTTGATAGGTCAAGCTATTTTGTAATTCATAGGTGGAGCTATTTTGTCATTCATTGGTGGAGCTATTTTGTAATATATAGGTTGAGCTGTTTCGTAATTCATAGGTGCAGCTATTTTGTAATTCATAGTTGGTGCTATTTTGTAATTCATTGTTTGAGCTATTTTTTAATTTGTTGGTGGAACTATTTTGTAATCCATTGGTGGAGCTATTTTATAATTCATAGGTAACCGATCCCGAGAGGGACAATTATGATTGTTATCAGCAAAGGCATTAAAAGTCAAGATCTAAGTAATATTAACCGATTAAGAAAAATTCAAAGTACAATATGAACTGGCTGAAGGAGAGGCAATCAAAATGAGTTACTAACGGGATGATTTAGATACGAACTAAATGAGATGAATATGATAGTCACATCAGACTGAGAGATGGAAATATATCGAAAAAGAATGTAATATAAAATACGATTGGACAGAGAAAGATATGAACTGAATAAAAGAGATACAAAATGATGTACGAATATACTCATTAAAATACGAACATAATTTGATAGACATAAAATAAGAAACAGACATTAAATTGTAGAAAATACAAAGTGAAATGCAAACAGGTCGAGAGGGATGCGAACAATATAAGAAATATACAAATAAAGACATAAACGAAAAAGCTGATTTAGATACGAACGAACTGAAATTGATACGAATTGAGATATGAACTAAAATCAGACTGAATATTAAAACAAATAGGCAAAAACTTAAAAAAAAAACATATAAATATTCAGTATCTCTGAATTTTAGGTATAGAAAATCTCTTTGTTTCACTGAATTTTAAAGAAAAAAATCATCTTGATTATATTCTTTAAAATAACTAATAAAAAGCACAAAGCGAAAATCTCAGTTTTATATACAAGATTATAAAATCTTATATAAAATTTTATGCATGAATCATAGGCAATTTTAAACAATTTCGTACATATTTTTATGCACGAAATAAAGTTTTATATAATTTCAAATACAATTTTATATACAATTTTATTCATTTAACAATTTTATAAATGATTTATATACAGTTTTATACAGTTTATATATTATTTGCATATTCTCTATACATTTATATATTATTTTTATGTTACATATATATCATTTATACGTTTATTTATATTTGATTACATTTACACTTTTATGTGCATTTTTATATGGAATTTTATACTATTTTAAACTATTTCAAGCAATTCTATACAATTCTGTACTGTTTCAAAGATTTTGATATACAATTGGACCGATTTTAAGAAATCTTGTTGGACAAAATCAATCAATAAAATTGGTAAAAAGGACCTCGTCTGTTCTTTTTAACGAAATAAATTGCAGCCTAAAATACGTTATATATATATATATATATATATATATATATATATATATATATATATATATATATATATGTGTGTGTGTGTGTGTGTGTGTGTGTGTGTGTGTGTGTGTGTGGCCAACACCTCTACATGAGCAGATTGCCACAAAAGGTTAATTTTTAAGCGGAGGAGGAGTTTAACAAGTTTGAATTCAGAATTGTTTCTTCTACTAGACTAGTTGTCATACCAAGGTCAAATTGCCCTGTCTGTCCTACTATTTCCCGATATTTGGGCGGAGAATAACTTGGTGCATACCTTTCTCAAGAGTATTAATGAGAAATGCAAACAGCTTCGTTAGGCTTTAGACTCAAGTTGCCGAGCCTATTTCCTACAACAATAATCATTATACGTATATATATATATATATATATATATATATATATATATATATATATATATATACTAAAAAAGAAGTAGCCATGCAAAAAGTAAACACTAGCTATAAAATGAGAGAGCTTGGATGTTCGCACAATAAAATTAAAACGATAATTACTCATCCTTTTAGGCGCGCGATCTGTGTCGTTTATTATCGTAGGAAATGGACTCAGTAACCTGGATCATATCTATGGAACAAATAGAACTCTTTGACATTTAAATTATGCACAAGCAAATGAATTATGCTAAATTGAATTGTTAGAAATAGAACTGCTAGATCATTTAACTCTATGTATTTACAAAATGTGTTCTCAAATCATTTATTTGATATATGTTAAAAATAGGATTTGGCATTAAATAACCTATTACAGTTGATATGCTATAAAACCAAACCTGGTTTAAATTCAGAATGAGGTTATTTTCATTTCATCTGGAACTAATGAACATGAGAAAAGTATGAATCCAACAATTTTCTCTACAGCTATGGGTCAAAATAGTGGATCAGACTGGCTCTTGAACGTTATTATGGCAGCCTGTCTCGGGAAAGAAAACTCTGAATTCAAACCTGTTAAAATCCTCCAAAAACTGTCCTTATGTTACATCCTATTCGTGAGGAGGGGTTGGGTAAGTACATACATTTGCAATTATAGAATACTGACTTCTGTCATAGTGTCACCTATCATCAGGTGACGATGACACACTTTTCTGTGAGGAGGAATTTGGGTAAATATCTAATCAAATTTTTTGTTAATAAATATAACACCCGATTAAGTTGAGGATTTTTCCCAGTTTATACACAAATTCCTGTTATTTATGGCTGCTGGGTTTACACAGAAAAATGTGATTTTATTTATTGGTAGAAGTACACGCAGATGAGCTCAAAAAATCACTGGCAGAAAAATTCGGATAATGACGTCATATTTATTATAGATGATTTTTTTTACTAATAGGATGCAAATACTGCAAGTCCAATAGATGAAGGGTGTGGACTGCAAAAGGGACTATGCAAAACAATAAACCTAGCTTGCTCACATTCCTTGGGAGTATCTCAGTTAGCCTCTGAACTTTTCAGACGACCCTCGTACGGTTCTATGAACGTATGTAATTGTCTTTTTAGTTAGTGGTAGAGTGTTCGCCAATGGCCCGGGAGACTGTGGTTCAAACTCAGGTCGAGTCATACCAAAGACTCAAAAAGTGGTACTTGATACCTCCTTGCGTAACACTCAGTATTATAAGGTACGTATCAAGGGTAAAGTGAAGTAATCCAAGGAAAAGAATAGCGCCCCCCTACACCTTGGTGTAGTAGCTATTGAAAAGGGAGCTTTCTGTTCGCCCTTGACAACGGTCGCCAATTTTACTTATATATGTGTGTGTGTGTGTGTGTGTGAAAGTGATTCAATGTCCGTATCATGACACCATTGTTTTGATTTAAAAAACAACTCTATTATCAATTATTTTAACATGGAAAGGAATTATGTCGAAAAAGAAATATATTTTAGAAAATACGTCTTTTCACCCTAAGGCTACGGACGTATTGTCATAGATAGATTGCTGTACATATTTTCTTGTATGAGTATATCTGTATAACGAATAAAGTATTACAAAATAACCTGCCATAGATAAATAGGTAGGACATATGTCATATGAGACAAAGCACATCTTTGAATAGATTCACTGTCGCTGCTTAACATCCAGACGATGGAGACTTAATGGTTTCCAACTCTGATGACAGCTTACACGACAGTCCTATCTACCATATGATGTGAGGTGAACATATTGGATTGCCAATGGAAATATGTCCGATTGATTTACTCGAGAGGAAAATAATTGGAAGAGAGAATACTTTAACACGTCAATTGAAACAAAACATAAAATAGCCAAAAAAGCCAAACGCGGGAAAATGTAGACGCTATTTGAACAGGTGAAATAATTCATTGAATTTTAAGTTACATAACGAATCAATCCTCATGAACGACAGCAATTTTTGGCAATAAAAAGACACAATTGATGACCACTCGTTTCTATAGCCATAATGATCATTACATTGTGACAAGCATTCGTGATAAGAATTAGAACAAGTACAAAATCAGTCTTCTTTTTCTAGAAAGTTTGCCGGGGCTCATTAAGGGCTTTTTTGGAGGTGCCCGTGGTGTAATGGTTATCGTCGCAGGATATGGACACGGCGACACGAGTTCAAATCCTGGATGAGACTGATTGCATTTCACATAGCACTAATACCCTTGGGAAAGGTATGAATCCAATTATTCTCCCTCCAGCTATGGGTAAATAGCAGGGCAGTCTAGGTTCTTCAGCCTTGGTGAGGCAGCTAGTCTAGGAGAAGGAAAACTCTGAATTCAAACCTGTTAAACTCCGCTTAAAAATTGACTTTGTGTCATATCCTGCCCGAGCGGAGGGGTTGGGTAAATACGATAAAGGTTTTTTTTTATTTTTTTTTTTATCAAGGATTCATAAATCAATGTGAGTTAGTCTTTTCCATCATTTTGATTGATTTTAAACAAGATTTTACAAATATAGAAATAAAATTTATTTGGTATTACTTTTTTCATTCAATGTTTGTTTGGCCCAGTCGGGTGGCGCTGTATAATACACCGACTGCTTCTCTACAGAGAGGTAAGACTCCCCCAACGAGTGTCCTGGATATGAAACTAAACAATCTGATGGAGAGACTCCTGTAATGCTAGAGTTTGGGGGAATGCGGAGACCCTACCATTGCCACAGCTCCCAATCCACTTTGGCCCGGAATGGTAACACTTGATAGGGTCCTATCTATGGATCAAATAGAACTAAACTGTGTACTTATGGAAAGCTGAACTGTTTGAAATAGAACTGCTTTTACATTTAACTGTGTGTAAACAAAAAATTGAAGTTATGAAAAAAAATTGTTTGAGATAGAACCGTTTTTGCATCTAAACAGTGTACTTAGGCTAAACTGAATAATTTGAAATAGAACTGTTTTTTTACATTTAAAACTGTGTACCTATGCTAAACTGAATTGTTTGAAAATGGGTCAAATAGAACTAAACTCCGTACTTATGTTAAACTGAATTGTTTGAAACAGAACTGTATTGATTTGGCATTAAATAACCTACAATGGTTGATATGCTATAAAACCAAACCAAATCAATGTTTGTTTTTGTTTTGTTTTACTGGCATATCAACCAATGTGGTTTATTTAATGCCAAAGCAATCCTTGTAAAAGAACTATAGTCGCGCTACTTTACCCATATCAGTTGTTATTGTTGTATACTCATATGCAGATTCATGCATAAAGAATCATAACGACGACGACACAATAATAAAGATGAGCGACACAGTTCTTAGAAAAATAAACCTCTCACTTTACTGAAAGGGTTGTGTGTAAGAGGAAGTTGGAGACCGAACAGAACTGCAACATATTGACCTCCCCAAACTATTGGCCATAACCGCGTTTCTTTCCCGTTCTACTGGGCTGCTCAACCGGAGGCCCGAAGGCTCAGCTCTCTGCTGGGTGCTGTTTTCTCTACAGCATCATTTCTCCATCTCTCTGATCTCCAAACTGATTGAATTTCCACTGCACTGAGTATATAATAGTTCAACGCCCGCTCAATCTCTCCCCATAAATGGCCAAAGGAATATCCACTTCCGCCGTTTTTGGAATGGCATGTTTTGATCATCATCGAGCGGAAATAACTGTCATGCAGTTCACAGGTCACCCTCTTCCGGTACATCAGTTTGTGACTGTACCGTGGGATTTTAACCCTGTCCCATATTGTCAGCCAAGCTCGCCCATCCCAATGGAATATGCAATTTCCGCCGTCTTTGGAATGGCATGTTTGGCCCGGTCGGAGGTCAATATACAACATTATAAGGGATTTATATATTTTCCAGGTCAATTAATCAATAGGTGAAAGCAGTAGACTGGAGTTCGAACTCGCTAACTAAGATATCACAGTTCACCAATTTTTTGATTCTATTCAAAAGTATTTTCCAGAAATTTAATATTCAAAACTACAACTTCCTATCGACTGATGGCCTAAGAAAAAATCAACCTTGGAGAAGTGGAAAAATTTGTGCTAATCTTGGAAGTGATGACATATGAATCACATGAGGAGAAAAGGGCTGTCCCCTTGCGGGAGAGAGGAGGGAGGACAAAGCCTTATAGTAGCAATCACACCAGAAGTTGGATAGAGGCAACCAACCCCCTCCTAGTTGCAGACACAGAGATTCACTATGGGGTAGCGGAAAGCAACAGCAAATGAAATTAATTGTTGAGGATTTAATTAAAGGCCTTTGATGATATACGTCCAAGAGAATAACCAATCATATAAACCGGATATTTGCCAACTGTTGCAGAGGGTGCAGCAGAGTGCTGCGAGAAACCTTGCGGACTTGACTTGAGGCTCCAATCGAAAGTGCTTTGCACCCGACTTGGAGATAACCTGACCCGCTCATATCTCTGTTGAAGTTAAGATTAGCGTAATGCACTGAGAATATTTACTGAGTCTAAGTAAGAAAGACTGACCGTAAACTTAGACTGACCGCAGCAAGATAGGGGCTAGATTCCGATACATTCTACTTGTATTTACGAGCGAAGGAACATCGAAATAACAACGATTATTTCGTGATTATTGACTGATATTTTTTTACTAAGACCATTGTTATTTTATTATTCAACTCTGTGTTTGTTCGTCCTCGAGACTTCAACTTTTTTATTTATTTCTTTTTTATTGAATTATCAGCCGGTCAGGTTAATTCGGCTTTCGGCGTGAACACTGAATCTAGTTGTTTGGATTCAAAATTCACATGGGCAGACAACTGATTCGGCTGAGATTTGACCCACCACCACCACCCCTTGGGAAAGTCAGACGTCGAATGGTCGAATGAACTACACGGCAGACATTTTCATATTTGGTTGCCGTGACCAGGTTGACTCAGAGTGAGCCAGCCTGATGACTGCGATGACACTAAACTGCATCAGGTAGGGAGGCACAAGTTCTGGAGTTTTTAGAATTGTAGAGTACTCTTTTAAGCTTATTACTCCCATGTTCACTCTAATTCAAGTCGTAGTTCCTGTTAGCTCAAATAGATCTGTTTATAAATTATTCATATTCAAAATGTGTTAGAAAAGCTTAAGAAACTATACAAAACTGTAAATAAATACGTACGTGAACGCAATTCCTTAACCTCTAGGCGTAAAATACCTCTATATGGCGAGCTACACTGTTAAAATCAATCAAACACAACAACAAATGGTTAATAGTTGTCTAAATTTCTGAGACGAAGCTTGATTTTTATCATTAAGGGTTTTCGGACTATTGTCTTTATCTTTATTGTTATTTCCTAACGTTTCGGCTGATATGTCCTCCTGCCTTCTTCAGGTGTTCATCGAACTCGGGAACCTTCACGGACCTTCGATCTACGTCCTTTATTGAATCCACGGGGGTCGCTTATTCTGATTCCTTTAGCCATAACCGGGTACAAGTGTTAAGTATTCCCATATTGTTACAAACCTGCAGTCAGGATTGAACCTGCAACCTCCAGATGATTGTCTCCTTAGAAGCTCAAAAAAAATCTGAGTATGAGCACTGGAAAAAATCATACATAATAGTAGTAATCCTTGTCAAGTAAGAACATTAAGTTTATAAGTCGCAAAAATTCACTCCAGCAGGACATATAGCGTAAAGGTTATAGGCGTTGGTTCCCTAAGCTTCTAAGGAAGATAATCATCTGGAAGTTGCAGGTTCAATCCTGACTGCCGGCTAATAACAATACAGGAATACTTGTATCCAGTTATGGCTAACGGAATCAGAACAGGTGACCCACGTGGATTCAATAAAGGACGTAATTCGAAGCTCCGGGTAGGTTCCTGAGTTCGACAAACACCTGAAGAAGGCCGTCGGACATATCGGCCCAAAAGTCGTGGAAATAACAATAAAGATGAAGACAACCCTTAATGATAAAAAAAAAGGAATGGTTAACTTTAATTTTTTGTTTAATTGAAATAAAATCGTTTTAACTTACAAAAACCAAACGATTGCAAGCAGATAATCTGCTTTTTATTCAACCACATATTAGCAATACTATATAAAGATTGTAGATGGTTGGTTGGCTGGTTGATGGAATTTAACGGCATGTCAACCCGTCTATTATCATTTGATACCTCGAGGTTAAGGTATAACACACGTTGTATGTTTATATTAACACTTTTTGTAGTTGACGATTTATTTTTTGTTTTAACAAAATTGTAGCAGCGACTGGTTTTTAATTCTATTATTTCGTTAGATGATTTTCTTGAGGGGTTAATTTCTGTGGCATTGATCAAGCACACATTTATAATTTTTAGTATAATTTTATTTCTTTCACAAAAGAAACAATGTCATGTCTGTTGATATTTTCAAATATTATTAGTGTTTTCCGATGGGATAAAAAATTTCTCATTCTATAAGGTGTTTAACGGTAGAAGTTGTTTTACATGTTACATGCTGTGGTTGTTATTCTTGTTTGAACTTAAGGAAGTGTGTAAGTTTTGTGTGACAAATGCCTAATCGAGATATAGTGACTGTTCCTTAGCTAGGTTTTCTGAAGGCTGCTCTGCATTCTCCCAAAGAGAGGTTTATCAAGATGAGTTTATTGTTAATGTTTTTATCCTAACTTTTTTTTTGGCCATTTTGTATGAAAAATCCATTAATTTTTTGTATCAAATTCGTATCAGAAATTTTGAATTTGTTTAAGGCCAAATTTAAAGCCGATTTGACTACCGAGTCAGATATTTCATTTCTCCCACAATCCAATATGGTTTAGAAGCTTGCATATTTGAATTTCTTTCAAGTTGGATATGAAGTTTAATTTACAGGGAAGTTTAATGATTAAGGGGCTTTCAAGTTATTTTTTTTATTTCTTAGTGATTGAAATGCAGAGAAAGTTTGAGAATATGATGAAGCCTTTGTGATTGCTTTCAGAGAGGAAGTCTCACACTAGGACAATTGCATGAGCTTCAGCTGTAAACACGGAGCTTTCTTTTAGAAGAGCTTTTCTCACAATTTTCTTGCTTAAAATGGCTGTGGGCGCTGTTTTATCGTTGTTCATGAATCCAGTAAAGATGCAGAGGTCTTTGGGATAGTGTTCCGGGATATTGCAGATTTTATCTTGTTAAGTGCTGGGATGAGTTTTTGTTTTGGCAATCTTGCTTAGTTCCCAGATCACTGTAGGTGGTATTTTAGGTATGATGGTTTCATGGATATTGGTAAATTGGGTTTTAGATTCTTCGGGGGTGGGTTCCATCAAAAGGCTGAAAGAATTTATTGGTCTTTCTTTTATAAAAAAAAATCTCTTTAAATCGGATTGAAGACGCAGTAATAAGCTGTGTTGGATGCGCAGGATTTGAATTTCATGTAGTATAAAAGCGCCAGTTTTCCACATCTTTCTAGTCGGGGTGCTTCATGAGCCTCGGCGTATAGGCTATCAACTGGAGAAGTTCTGAACCTTCTTAAGGCTTGTCTTAAGCCTTTGTGATGTATAGGGTCAAGCTCTTTGAGATAAGACCTCCTAGCCGATATTTACATGAATCAGGAATAGTCAAGTTGTAAGCGAATCAGTGATCTGTATAGTTTTAGGGGCGTTTATCGGCCAGCTCCCTGTCTGTATAGGCAAGAACTCCAAAGAGATGTAGAACATTTGGCTTTTAGATGTTTTTTGAGGAATAACTATTAGATTTTCATCGAATATGACTCCAAAGAACTTTTATAAGTCAACCATTGGCATTTCGGTTTCTTCCAGTTTGATGATAGGGCCGTTGTGTATTTTCCTCAGGGAGCGAAAAACACGCAAACTAGTTTTAAGACTTAAAAATTGGAGCGATTGATTATTGCCCATTTATTCATTTTGTTGAGGTTTGTTAGTAATTGTCGTTCTACTGTGTGAATATGTGTATCTCGACACAGAGAGCGCAGTCGATTCTAGGATACACGAATTTCAAATATGATTAATTTTCAAGAAGGAAATAACAGATGTTTCCTCGTGGAATACCTTGTTGTTGAAGGTTTAAAAGATTTAATCTCACACAAAATTTCCGTAGAGACTTTTTTATGATGAGTGGCAGTCTTTATCTTAAGCATAAATCATGTAGGTCTCTCAAGACGCCATACCTCCAGGTGGTGCCATATGCCTTCTTTAAATCGAAAAAAAATGCTGTCAGACGTTGTTTTGTATGAAGGCTTCCCTGATTAAGGTCACCAAATAGATCAAACAGTCTACGGTTCAAATAATGTTTGTGGAATCCAATTAGGAAGACGGTAAGTTTTTAAGAACTCGCTGTGAATTTCATCATGGCCATGAGGGTTTATTCATGGAGTCCACTAGTCCGACCTTTGTGAATAATTTGTTACAGAATTCGGAATTTTTTAGTTTTTTTCTTCTGAACACTGATTGAATTTTTGGAACTTTTGGTTGACCTGACAGGAATAATTTTTTAGAACATTTTGGCTTGCAGATAGACTTTTTGATCTTTACTTTCGTGTTTATTGAGAAGTGTTTTAGATCAGTTGTTTTTCCCCAGCTATTTTCCGAATCATGTCTCAGACTGTTTTTAATATGAAGGAGGTATTTTGTTTGCACACAAAATTTTGCCAGGTGTTTCTTTATGCTTCTTTGATGGTTTATAGACATTTGCTTTGTAGAATTTGAAAGTGATTAAATTATTGGTTGCTGGCTTAGTGTGGAATTTTTGTAAAGTTGCGAGTCATAGTTGAATAGTCTCTGTAAATTCTTTGATAAACTATGATCTGTCCCATTTGAAATTGTATTGTGTAGAATAAACTTTTTTCATCGATGAAGGTAGAAGATCTGAAGGTGCACGTTTTCAATCACAATTGGAAAATAGTCAATCATACACACTCCAGGAGAAATCGAGGAAAATTTAGGGGTCACAGAGAGTTAAAGCTATGACTGAGTAGGCGAAAGAAGATGATTCGAGATGTTTTTGTGATTTTTTGTTGACTAGACATAGATTGATATTGCTGATAATGTTTTCCAGTGTTGCAACTTTTTTTTTTTTTTTTTGGTGGGTTTACATTCTTATATGGTTTTACATCTTTATATGGTAATTTGACGTTTAAAATAGCCTCGTAGAATAAAGGGTGTAGGTAGTTGCCGTAATGTCTTGTTCGTTTCCTTTTAATTATTCGTATCATGAGGTGGGATATATAATGAGCAAATATTAATTGCTCTGTGTAAATTTGCTTTGGCGGCAATTGCCTAGAGTCAAGTGTTAAGGTCGATTTTGCTTTAGCAGATGCCATTCTTAATTAGAATTGAGGTACAACCAGAAGCCATGTGACTGCTATTGTTTTTATATTCAAAGTCTTCATAATTTTTTATTTGAATCGGGTAGTTGGCTTTGAGGAATATTTCCTGGGGTCTGATGATGGTAGGTCGTATGTTTGTCAACAAGAGCAGTTCATTCCAATTGGTTTTGATCCCGCGGCAGTTCCACTGAATTATTTTGCAGCTCATAGTTGAGTACTGGGTCTTTATTCTTTAATAGTTTATTTTTCTGGCGTTTACATTCAGGAGGTTTGGTGTTGTTCTTTATCTCTATCTTATTCAATAGCCTGAATTTGTCTGTTGTTTCTAGATTTTTGTTTTTGTCTTTGTCTTTAAGGCTTTTTGTGGAGGGGTTTAGAGAAGTATTTGTAGAAGTAGGTATTTGTATTTGTGTCTTTGGTTGTTCTTTGTTTTGTTTTGTTTTTTGTTTTTGTTTTGTTTTTTGACTTGTTGGTATTTAAATATTCTGTGGACTGAGCGGGCGATGGAAATTCCGTTCTCTTTGCTAGGTCGATTTTCCGAGAAAAGGGTTGTTTTGGTTGGGCTGTTTTTTTAACCATCCAGGGCCTCTCAGATCCCACAGAAAGGCTGATAGCTCGTCCTACATTATTCTGAGTGAAGCGCATTGTTTTAATGTATTCCTGAGTGAAAGACTCCGTTGCTGCTTTAGTTACATTTGAATAGGGTAGATTTCAATGTTGGGGGGGGGGCTCCTAGTTTTGGCTTGAGTGCTCTTTAGCACCTTATCTGTGTTAACATAGGATCGAGCTGGGAAGCTGGTCTCCTCGATCCGACGTGCTTCCGGTGAAAAGTTGCTTCCGATATGCTTCACCATTTTTTACCTCTTTTCTCTCGTGTCTGCCTTATGTGTTCTCTGCATTTTCAGAAGCTTTTTCTTCCCTCACTGCTTACGTTATTGGCTTCTTGTGCAGCGGCTCTCATGATGTCCAAACATCTTGGATTTATAATATCACAGAGGATTTGGAATGTATTTCTCGATCGTGACCATCATGGATCCAATTTTTAGTCTGGGGGGGATACCGTCCACGACTGCAGAGTCTTTTGCCTGTCGGTACGATTGAGCCTAGAGTCGACACTTAAGATTTTGTAGATGTTAAGCACTCTCAATCTCGCTCTATTAAGTGTGTTATATATCCAACTGGTGAACAGTCATGGGCATGTCCCATTCCTCCTAAATACGTCGGACACTATTGTGAGAGAGGGTATTGTTGCTGACAAAGTAGGCACCACTTGCAGTTGGTACCTTTTTCACGTTGTTGACGAGTATTGGATTTTAATAATCCTATAAAGAATTCCATTTCAATTCCAACCTCCGTTTTTGTTATTTTTTCATTCAAAAACCTTTTATAAGGTTATAACAAAGCGTAAGAGCCATGTAAAAGGAAATAGTCTATTTAACTCAGGGTTTGATATGATTGATCGGATCGGGCCTCTCCGACTGCCCATCCAGTCCAGTAAGAGTTAATTTGGAGTTTGCGGGTCCTGAGATCTCTTTGCCTCCCGGAACACGGACCGCTGAACCATCAAGATTCCGTCCTTGAGCATTATAAGTCATCACCTACGGCCGACAAGTGACCTCTTGGGGGGAAATGTTTACTCTCTTCCGAGATGCAGTCGGCGTATTCAATAGCCCCAGCTTACAGGTTGGACGGTAGAATCTATATACATATATATAAAGAGTGAGAGAGAGACAGAGAGAGAGACGGGGAAAGATGGGGTGTAGATGAGTAACTTACGTAGATGAGTAACTTACGTTCGGGCGCAGGCTTTTTAACTCGACTAATTTAGCCTGGCCGTTTTAACACCGCTCGTTTTAACGGACATTTAGTTTATGGGCATATCAACCTTTGATGGTTATTTAATGCCAAATCCTGTTCTCTCTCTCTCACACACACACACACATACACACACTTACACACATATGATTTTTAATTAAATAGTTTTTAAATTACTTTTGAATGAGTTTTAACTCATTCGTTTGCACACAGTTAAATAGTTTTAAATATTGCTATCTGAAACTAATAGTTCTATATGACCCATTGAAGGGACCCTAACAGGTACTACCACTCCGGGTCTGATGCAATTTTATGTCAAACACATTATGTCGTAAATGACGATGGATTTATTATTAATCGACTGAAAATCTGTGGAGATTCAGAATAAAAGAATCTATTATAAATGCTTTCAGTTCTATAATAAATTTGATTTAAATTTATTCTTTGTCCTAAAATATTTACTTACTCTCTTTCAGTGATACTGAATTGTGGAAAATAGTTTCCGTAAAATGTCTCAGAGGCCAAAATGGCCGAACCCAAATGGCCGAACCCAAATAGCTACGTCCAATTGTCACATTCCGTATTTATTTAATAATGATTAAATAAGACTATTAAAACTATTTGATAACGATCTAATAAAACACCAATTTCCAAATATAATGGAATATATTTCTTTAACTTGCGGGAAATTTTGGGTTTTTTTTCATGCCATCAGATTTATAGAATAGGTATAAAAATAATATATATATATATTATCTGGTTTCCTGGAAGAAAAACGATATCAACCAACTAAGTAATTAATATTCTTTGGTCCACGTGTATTGTTCTCTGTGTCACGTTCTAACGTTGGCAACCCTAATACGACGAATTTTGCACATGTATCGAACTATTTCTGAACTACAGTTGCCGTTAGGCAAATGGTTGTGTGCTTTCTGGTTAGAGTAGTGTGTGATGGATAGTCACTTTGGACTGTTGTGGGGAGTGATGATTTTTTGGAGAATGACTTTTTACCTGTCTTTTATGAGAAGGGTGGTCGAATTTTCGTCGTTACCTGGTTTCCTGAGAAGCAAGTAGGTTGCCGACTTCTTTCTGGATGCAAGATATTTTTCTTGTTTGGGTAAGACTCTCTAAGACTAACGCCAGGAATTTCAGTTTTACTTTTGATATTTGTGCGTCCAAAATGAATCCACACACCAACTACAAGACTCTTCGATCTCGAAGATCAAAAGATTCTTGACTGTCCGGCTCGATTGTCAAATTACCGTATTTCGGTCAAATACAGATACTGATAGTCGAATCCACTCTGACCGATGGTCGAATACTCTCAGACCTCCCTCTTCATCCTTGAGGTATTCCCCTACCTCTCGAAAAACCTTCACTTTAAAAAAACCTTCGTTTTCAAACCGTCCACCAGGAACTTCAGAAAATGGCCAATACGCTGACTGGAATTCGGGATTTATTGTGTTTGTATGTTTATATGTGTGTGTGTGTGTGTGTGTGTGTGTGTGTGTGTGTGTGTGTGTGTGTGTGTGTGTGTGTTTACGTACACATACGCGCCAACTGGGGATTTAGTTTATTTATTCAAACCAAACAGCACCAATCATCCCATGACATAATGTAACACAAGGTCATTTTAGTGTCGTTGGAACTTACTAAACTAGATTTAGTAGAATGATTTCATCATCATGTCGTGCACGGATTCCCCTGACCCTCTCTCGCCATTCGTCTCTATCGTCGATCGCTTCCGGCAGGTCTTCCAGGCTACATCCTGTGTCCGTACAGAGCTGTTGTAAATAAGTTCTAGCTGTTCGCCGACGAACTTATCGTCCGTGTGAAGAACATCGCTTATGAGTTCGTCCTTACTTCTCCAGCAGTGTCTTGTTCGTCTAACCGTGACTCTTGAATGATTTATACCATAAATTAAAAAATAACTGAAAAATACAATGATGACTTTTCGAAAATTGTAAGATAAAAAAAAATAAAGGCTAAAAAACCGGTATTGTTCAAAATGCGCACCGTTTAAGTTCATTGGGAAATTTCTTTCTTTTTTTTTTTCATTTGAACTAATAAGACCCTCAAACTCACCGAATTTTTTTTTTATTATTCGAAAAATAATTATTTTATATTCTATAATAGGGTACACTTTCCTATTTTAATCGAATGTAGAATGATCACTCATTTTCGGAACAAGTATAAACAAAATCAACCCCCCACCTCCTGAAATATTTTTAATTCAACCTTGCTAAGTTAGTTTAGGTTATTTGGTTTAATGGCAAACCAACCCTTGATGGTTATTTAATGCCAGATCCTGTTTATACATATATTTGATTTGTAAGCGAATAGTTTGTAGATAACATAATTTTTAAACGAGACAGGGCTTATTAATTTTCACTCTATTAAATGGTTTCAAGTATTGCTATTTATTGTTTGCGTACAGTTAAATGGTTTGAAATAAATCACTTCAATTCTAAAAACACTAAATCTTAAAGTGGACATTGAAAAGATGATCAAAGGAAACAGACTCACGTAAAATGCAAGGAACCATTTCCTTTTTTTTATTTTTGTTTGTTTGTTTGTTTGTTTGTTTGTTTTAGGGTGGTATTTTAAAACTATATAAAACAAAAGTCACGAACACTAAAGTAAAACGTATGCTAAAATTGTTTTTAGATACACAAGTCTGGTTCATGCCATGTTATAAACAAGGCTTCAAGTATTGACAACTGAAATTCATATTTGAATTTGCGAAGATGGTGAACATCGTGGGCTTACATGCGGCTGCATATTTAAATAATGAAATATCAGTTATCAATACTGGAAGCCTTATATATATAACAAAGTATAAAACCGAAGTTGGGAATCCAAAAACAATTTTATACACCATTACTTTTCAACAATCCCATTGGACCACGTGAAGAAAATAAAACGTGTGCATTGCAATGAATACAAGTCCCAAAGTCTTATATATATACACAAAGGTTTATTTTGTTTCCAATGTCTGAAAACTGTGTTATAAAATACAACCGAGAGATAAAACTCTCCAAAAAACATATCCTGGATACTAAACTACATCTGATTGTAACATTACATTTCTGGAGAGCTGGACAGTTTGGAAGACCCCTTCATTGTCATTACTCCCAGATCGACTCTGATATTATCTGTTAGGTTTCCATCTATGTGTCAAATAGATATGTTCTAAAATTACTTGTGTTCGATAGAAATATTTGATGCCATATAACTGTAAATTATTTTTTATCAAAAATAAGTTACTTGAAGCTGTTATTATATATAAGTATTATTACTAGTTACTTAAAACCATACAACACTGTTAAAATGCTCTTATTAAATAGAAATGATTACTGAAAGCATATAATCATTAGTATTAGTTAGGAATACTTGAAACCATACAACTTCGTACAAATTATTTGTATTTGATAGGAATACTTAAAACCATACAACTTTGTGCAAAAACTCTTTCGAAACCACTAGACAAAAATTGTAAATATAAATGTATTATGAACGTTATTCTCTATCCTCTAAATATAAAATAACCCTAAACAGGTTGACATACCGTTAAAATCTATCAATATAAAATCTAAAATTCTACATAATTGGCGTCCAGATATTTTAAATTTGCTGAAAACCTAATCACAAGAAATAGGCTTGGGTTTAACGGATACATATGGCGCTAGACATTCAGTCTGAGTGTGAACTGGTCTAAGGCTATGAGAAAATTAAGTTTGAAGTGAAGTATATTTCGTGAAAATGTCCTTCTCTTCAGTATTAATTTTCCCATAACCTTTGAGCAGTGGTTTCAAAACTTTTCTCGGCTCTTGGCGATTTTTTTCTCCATATTGAGTCCAGAACTAACACTTAGTCACTCAAAGGAATCACTTTCTGGCTTCTTTTTGGCATGTGTTATATGGCCACCAGCATTCCTCCTGCTCTTTGGGACTTTTATTAAGTAAAACTTATAAATTGTTTATTTCTAGAGATGGCCGCTTGTAAATAAGTCTAAGAATACGGCGACTAAATATATATATATATGGGGGTGTTACGGCGTACCAACCCTCTCCGGATTATTTAAAGCAACATTAAATTTCAAACAATTCAGTTCAGTATAAGCATAGTGTTTTGTTTACAAGAAGTTAAATTTAAAAACAGTTATATTTAAAACAATTCAGTTTAGCATAAGTACACAGTTTAGTTCTATTTAAGAACAGTTTTATTTCAAACAGTACACGGTTTAGTTCTATTTGAACCATAGATAGGACCCTATCAGGTGCTAGCAGTCCGGGTCAGACTGGGCCTTGGGGCGGTGGCAATGAAGGTATATTACGCATTCCCCAAAGCCCCAGCATTACTGGAACCACACCATCAGATTATTTAGTGTCATAACCAGGACACTCGTTGGGGGGGATTTGCCATTTTGTACAGAAGTAGTCGGTGTATTGTACAGCCTTAGCCGACTGGGCAAGTGTGTGTGTGTGTGTGTGTGTGTGTGTGTGTGTGTTTGAAGCTGTAGTACAACAAAAGTGGCACATTATATGAGGGTCGTTCTGAAAGTTCTAAGCCTCACCAAAAAAAAGAATAAGCCTAGCTGAACATTTTTGTTGTCCTATCATTTATAAAACAAAAAAATCATAATTCAGATTTCAATCTTAATTTCTGTCTCAGTAAGGCTAATACAAAGGTAAGAAGTGTGTGACTAATTAAACATCTAAGTGAAGCTTAGAACTTTATGAACGACTCTTTCAATTTTTTTTTTTTTCTTTTTTTTTCATGGAATTGTATTTCCCCTGAATATCATTTTTTAATAAGGAAAATAATTTGTATCACGGAGATAACAATAAAATACTAATCAGAATCATTCACTCCTCCCTTGATAAATGTATTAATATCATTATGGACGGCTGTTAACCGTGAAATACTGATTCCAACCCCTCATTCTTTCCTAAATAGAAGCATCATTATATTCATGGACAACTGTTAATTTCGAATCCTTAGTCCTTCACTTCTTCTTAAATAGAAACATCTATGTTTAACAACTTGGACGCTAATTAAACGGCTGAAGAAGCTAGACGGCAATTACACAAGAATGTTGCGAGCAATATTGAACACCCCACAAGGCACCAACTATACGGCTACCTACCTCCCATCACGAAAACTATACAAGTTAGACGAACCAGACACGCAGGACACTGCTGGAGAAGCAAGAACGAACTCATCAGTGATGTACTCCTATGGACCCCCGCATATGGCCAAGCAAAGGCAGGACGACCAGCTCGAACATACATAGAGCAGCTATGTGAGGATACGGGATGTAGCCCTGGAGACCTGCCAGAAGCGATGAATGATAGGGAGAGGTGGCAAGAGAGGATCAGGGATATCCGTGCTAGTGGCACGACATGATGATGATGATGACGATGTTTATATCGTAATGGACAACTATTTTTTTAAGAAATACTAATTAGAATTGTTCACTCTTCCCTAGATATATGCACCAATATCATTATAGACGACTGTTAATCATGAACTGAATTCTTTACTTCATCCAAAATAGAAGTATCTTTGTCACAATTTAACAAATGTTAAAGATGAAATAATACTTAAAATCCTCCACTCCTTCATCAAAGACATATATTACTAAGGAAATACTAATTAGAATCCTTCAGTCCGTCTGAAGGAACTATATCACCAGAGACATCTGTTAACTATGAAACGCCAATTAAGATGATCCTGAATAGGATCATCTGCATCATAATAAGTAAGTAAAGTTGGCGACCTTAGTCGGGAGTGACCCGAAGGCTCCCTTTTCAATAGCTACTACACCAAGATGTAGGGGAGGGCGCTACTCCTTTCCCTGGATTGCTTCACTTTACCCTTTATCCTTACCTTATAATGCTGAGTGTTAAGCAAAGCGGCATCAAGTACCATTTTTTGAATCTTTGGTATGTCTCGGCCTGGGACTGAGCCCTGGTCTCCCGGACCATTGGCGAACACTCTACTCATTAGCCTTGTGACCCGGTTCATAATATACAGCTGGTAACTATGAAAGGCTAATTAGAATCCATTAATATTTCTTAAATAGAAACATCAATATCATCATGTACAACTGTTATCTATTCGATTCCAATCAGAATGTTAGTAGTTATCAATATATTACGGTATACATAGATATCTATATCATTATATATTGAAAGTGATCAATATATATATATATATATATATATATATATATATATATATATATTTGGGTAGGTCGATTTTGGAACTGTAAAAAATGGCATTCAAAAAAAGTTGCAAAATAATGTCAAAAGTTACCACGAGAAATATCTTTCTTCAAAAAGTTGTATTTATTTGAGGAATCAAACTTAAAGACCAAATAAATTAGGATTTTTATCGCAGTATAGGTGTCACTGAAAACACGCGTCGCTTAAATAAAACACAAGTTTTAACAAAAATAAAATAATACAATACACTTATTAATAAATATTTTTTTAAGTTTAATATTCCTTTTCTTTAGAAATAAAATGAAAATATGAAAATTAAAAAGGAATAAAAACACTAGAATACTTTTATTTAATATACGAATAACTATTTACATATGCCGTTTTATTTATTGTATATTTTTTATGATATTCCCCAGTTGAAATTACCTCCCCCTAAATGATTGTTTTCTTCTTCTTTATTGTTTATGATTTTAATTATCACGAATATCTCTTGAATTTTTTATTTAAATAGACTTAACTATTAAAAAATACAACATATTTGTTTATATTTTTAAAGTTAGTGTTTATTTATTTAAAAAACTGTTCACGAGCTAGATACGGTAGATATAAGTGCTATAAAAAAAGTAAAAAGAAAAGAGAGGGGTCAAGAAAAAATTTACATTCAACACCAACAGCTTCAACATCAAATCTCATGGGTAATGTTTCTTCCCTCTCATACTCGTCTTCTCCAAGTGAAGAACCAGAAGAATATTTGCAGCCAAAGAGTCATCCAAAAGGGCCTTATAACCTTATCAAATTTCCAAGATATGCTCTCGAGTTAGTCAGGAGAGACATATCTTCTAATCTTGGAGCCAGCCTTGCAAATGCCTTGCTCTTGAATTTGAAGGCTATGGGCCTTCTTATACCCAATATTGATATAAACGATATTATTATTGTTAAATGTAAAGTTGACTGGGCAAAGACAATCGTGAAAACAACTGCCCAACAAAAACATGATCAAAGTATGGAAAATCTTATATGTATTGCAGTTGATGGGAGAATAGATAAGGACACATTGCTGTATAAGGAAAATGTGGAGGAAAATTGACAGAAAACTATGAAAAAACTAAGGAACCAGAACGCCATTTAACTTTTACAAAGGAGACATCATATGAAAGTAAATATCTTCCTAATATTGGTGCAACAGGTGCTGTTCATGCAGAGCAAGTGGTGGATGTTTTGATGAATTCAACTGTGAGAACACTATCCTTGTTGACAACACTAATGTCAACACAGGTTGGGAAGGTGGAATGGTTGCAATTTTAGGGGGAAAAATTGTTTAATCTTCACACAATTGGTTCCTCTCTGCACCATAATGAACTACTTTTCAGAGCCCTTTTTAAAAGTATAGATGGTTGCGCAAAAGGCCCTACAGCATTCTGTGGCCCCCTGGGGAAATTAAGCTCAAAGGATTGCCATGATTTACCCCAAATATCATTTTCCATCATTAGAAGTCCTCTGGATTCAATTTTGAAAATTGATGAAATACATGATCTCAGTTGTGAACAAAGACTCCTGTATGAATACGCAGTAGGTATTTCTAGAGGTAAGGTTGACTCTAGATATGCCTCCTGGAAAATTGGTCCTTTAAACCAGGCAAGATGGTTAACTTTGGCCATCAGGCTCATGTGTTTATGGACTCGTGGTGCATACCCACAGAGGCTCACAACAAAACTCCAGTTTAATAAATTTCATCGTAAATGTATATGCCACTTGTTGGTTTGAAATTAAAAGAAATGATAAATTCCACAATCAGCAACTGCACATTTTTAATATGATCCAGAGGATTAAGTAACTGCCTATGAAATTCAACATATAGCATTAAGAAATGTACAAGGTAATACATTTTTTCGTACTGCTAGAAAACCTTCAATATTCCATGGTCAAATCTGAGGAAGTTGAAGTAAGAGAAGCTTTAAAAAGAATTTTGGCCATTAGGTAAGTAAAGATTTTATCTAATTTCACCATAATTATTAAAGCAGTAAATATTGGAATTTTTTAATAATTCAATTAATTAATTTTCATATTATTTCAGGAGTGGAGAGTCAACCAGGAAAAAGTTAAAAAGAATACCAACTATTAATTTTAATGCCACACATTGGACACAATAGATTTAACATTATATGGCATTTTTGAACCACCAATGACGGAAGATTTTTCTGAATTTGAACTTCGAAAATCATTTATAAATGGAACCAAGCTTGACTTACTAGATTTGCCCTCACATTCTCAAGCAATGGAACGGGCAGTCAAGTTAACAACGGAAGCTCCACAAACTGTATATGGTTTTGAAACAAGGCATCAACACAACAGCCAAAGTTTTGAGTCAGAAATTGAGAACAGCATTTTTGTCTAAGGGCTTTTAAAGGGAGCAATTTGACTCTATATATTAAGCTCTATTAAAATAGTGTTTGTTTTTCCTTATTTTTTGGTTTGTTATATTTTCACTTATAACAGAAAAAAAATCAACTTTTAAGGTATTCAAATATTACTGCTTAATTCATAACGGTAAAAGGCAGTTTATAGAAGCAGATACTGAAAATGGGGGGGGGGCAGATTTTCAATTTGAAGATTAGTCATCATTTCTTTTATTAATATGATTTTTATAAAATAAAAGGACATTTCCTGATTTAATACTAACATTATTTGGTTTTCACACTAATATTCAAGCTAAATCTTGCAAAAACGAGGAATTTTCAGTATATTTTTATCTACGATCTTTGATACCAAACGCTCAAAAAACTGTTGAACTATTTGATCTAATTTTTTGTATGGGTACTTAATAGGTCCATACACAACTTTCGGTCAGTGAGAATTTTTGATAATTTAAGAAAAGTGAAAAATCAACCTACCCTAATATATATATATATATATATATATATATATATATATATATATATATATATATATATATATATATATATATATATATATATATATATATATATATATGTATCATATAGTATTTGTTAATCTTCTATTGCAAGTTTTTTATTATACCTACTTGTCTTAAATGGTCATTCATCTAAGTATTAAGAGCAAATTAAATTTTACTTATCTTCTGTTACCTAGAAGAAGCTATTGTTACAAAGAAGTTATGGTGATAAAACTGCACATTGAACCCTAATCGAAATATGAGGGCCCAAACCGTACATATTGGACCCTCCTCGATGTAAAAAGGCCAAAGAGTTCGGTTAAAGATATGAACCACTGAATTTACTGCACAGTGATTTGTTCATAGAGGTGAAGGTTTGTGTAGAACCAGCCCTACACTTCTAGGATGATGAGCTGATAACAGAAGAATAGTACACCAATGTGACACAGACTCTTCTGAACAACACTCCTCAGGTTTCTAATTTTTTCTTCTTCGTTTAAGAGAAATTGGTGTACAAAATGTACCCTTCGCTTTTAACTATATTTGGAGGAGAATATATGAATTCCTGCCTTTTCCAAGGGAATTAGTTTGATGTGAAACGCAAGTAATTTCGATCAGGATTTGAACTCGGCTCGTTGTGTTCATTTCCTTACAGTGATTACCTTTACAGCACCTGCATATCCATTCACACACACACATACACACACATATATATATATATATATATATATATATATATATATATATATATATATATATATATATATATATATATATATATATATATATATATATATATATATATATATATATATATATATATATATATATATATATATATATATATATATATATATATATATATATATATATATATATATATATATATATATATATATATATATATATATATATATATATATATATATATATATATCGTTGTTCAAAATTGACCCAATAATTTATTCATAATGAGAATAAAAGCTTAAAAAGGAAAACAATGACTGGCTTACAAATTGGGTTCGATCTTCGCTCAACAGAGCGAAATCGAGGATAATATTGGATAAAAAAAATTATTGGATATATGTAGGGTGGCGGAAAAAAGTGGTATATTGGATACTATATCAAAAGGTCTGCTACGGTTTTAAATTATTTTGACAAACATATATATATATATATATATAATTTCCTTTTTAAGCCAATAAAAAGTTAAGTAATCCCAAAATTATAACCCATAACTTGTAATCAGATGCCTGACATTTAAATGGCATTATTTTCAAAACGTGAAAAGATAATTTTTTTTAAAGGAAAGAACCGATTAATCTATCTATTTGTTTTTGTTCTACCTCTCTTCCTACAATTCTCTCACATCAACTTTTTAAAAAAGAATCTTTTCAAAGAATATCAACAATATTAATATAATATGAGTACTATATACGGATCAAATATGAGTACTATATACGGATCAAATATGAGTACTATATACGGATCAAATATGAGTACTATATACGGATCAAATTCTCTTAGATAATTTATCCCATAATTCCCTCAAACGCTCTCTTAATTTCTTTTCTTTCCATTATTTCTAAAAATCCTCAAATTAAATCTTAATTTTTTTCTTTTACTATTTTTGATTTCAGTAGACGACAATTTGTTCCACAAATATATTTCTCTATAATCTAAAAGTCCGATTGACCTTTTTTTGCCTTAACTGAAAATTTCCTGTCCAAGAAAAAATATTAAAAAAGAATTATACCATAATCAGAAATTTCATTAATTATTTTGAAAGTTTCAATTCAATCATCTCTCATCCTTCTTTCTAGTGAAATAGTTCATTCTAATTTCCCCAATCTCTGCCTGTAGCTGGAATTTTTTACTGCTTACATTAGTTTTGTCACTTATTTTTGTATGCTCTCCAATCTCAATATTATATTCTAATTTTAACTGGAGCACAGGCAATACAAATTCTATATGAGGTCTTATAAAGGTTTTTAAAATGTTTGCCTCTCTTGAAAAAATATGCTTTTTTTTCTATTTATTTTGATATATATATATATATATATTAATGTTTTGTTTTTTCTAATATGTCAATTAATATAAAGTACTTAGGATTATAAAGCACTTATGTTAACTATTTTTTGTCAAACCTGACTGAATGTTTTTAATCTAAATTATTCATATATTATATTTTCAATAATATTTTTAAAACTTTTCTACACTACTATTATCTATCTATGTTCACTTTTTATTTACACAAAAATAACTTCACAACAATGTCTGTTCACATCTCTACACTTATTTAAACATGTAATCAAATGTTGGCTTTTTTCACCGTTTTAGGGGAAAGACGACTGTTTTTTTTATTTCATTTGTATATTTATTTGTTTATTGCAGATAATACTCCTATAAATTACTTTATTTTTATATAATCTGAAGTCTGACAATAAAAGAAAACGGACGTCTTTTCAATTCTACAAGAAAAGCGTTTGGAATTGAAACTTTTAAATTATATTGTTTACTTCGTATCATATTTTTAAACATTTAACTGGGTCATTGGCCTAATGAGTAGAGTGTTCGCCAATGGTCCGGGAGACCGAGGTTCAATCCCAGGTCGAGTCATACCAAAACTCAAAAAATGGTACTTGATGCTGCCTTGCTTAACACTCAGCATTATAAGGTAATGATCAAGAATAAAGTGGAGCAATCCAGGGAAAGGAGTACAGCTTTCCCTTACACCTCGGTGTAGTAGCTATTGAAAAGGGAGCCTTCGGGTTATCCTCTACTAAGGTCACCGACTTTATTACTAAAGTCGCTACCGATGTTGCATTCGGATGTTAAGATGCTCACAAATGTTCCCAAAAGTATTTTTGTATTAAAATCGTTCATCACATTATGAAAATCGAAATTTCTCAAATATATTAATCATGAAAGAACTTCTATATTGACATTTTATGTGATGTGTTTTTTTCTTGTTTAATAAATAAAATCCAAAAATTTGCGTTCATAGAGCTTCCAAGATTTCTGCTTTTGTATGAAAGATTTATTTGAATAAAGTATTTGATTGACAACTACAAAAATACCAGAAAATATCAAAGCATTGTGACAACTAAAATGAGGACAAAAGTCAAATCGTCAAAAATAGTATATAAAATAAACGTGTAAATAACTTACATAATAAATAACGTAGATAATAAGATTAAGTATAGTCAGATATTGTTTTGTTTTGTTTTGTTTTCGTTTTTGTTTTGTTTTGTTTTCTTTTCTTTTTGCTTTTTTGTTTTTTTCAAAAACATTTTTCTCAAAAGTTTGAGATTTTTAACAACTTTTTTTAAAAAAATCATTCAAATATTTCTAATTTTAGTCATAATTTAAACTTTTATCGCAACTTTGTGAAATATTGGATTCCCAAATTTGATTTATAACGAAGGCGGTGGGTGTGAACTTGGGTTTTGAAATTTTTTCGATAACAGAGTTGAAACATTATTAAATGTCGAGGAATTTAAATTTATTGATAAATTCTTTGTACCGTGAACAAGAAATCATGTAGAAACTTTTGATATAATGTTTCTCTTAGGAAACGATATTAGATCTAAGATATTTTGTTAAGAAAATGTATTACACTGTGTAAACATTGCGTAGTAAAGTTTGACGTGAGAAAAAAAATGAAGAGAAAAAAATCAACAATGATTGAATTTAAATAAGATTTTAACATAAAGAACGAATTCTTTTCACAAAGACGTTTTCATTCCAAATTTTGGGGAAAAGATTTTTAATTGCAATCACATACCAGTTAAATCAATTTGATAACTCATTTTATTTCTAACAATATCTATAAAAAAAACTATAAAAATTGCTTCTGCAGGTGAGAAAACACTTCCCCAAACATGTATAAAGTTTAGTTTTATCGAAAACATTTTGTGATACTAGTATATACATTAATAATAAACGATCAGAATTAATTTACAAATGTTGACATGAAAACAAAATTTTATTAAGTCACCTGAAAACTAACGTCTCCTAAAATTAATCAAAATAGAAAATCAGTCAATGAATAGACGAAAAGGAAAGACCATATTAATCCAAAAGGACCCAAGCAAAGGAACTGCTCCAAGCAATTGTAGACCCATAACTTGCTTACAGATGATGTGGAAAATATTAATAGCACAAATAAGGGAAGAGATCTACTACTTGCTAACAAGCCGCGGTTTGTTCCCTGAAGAACAGAAAGGATGCCGCAAAGGATCCAGAGGCACAGCAGAGTTACTCTACATAGATCAACAGATCCCAAGTGAAAGCAAGACCAGACGAAAAAACCTAGCCATGGCCTGGATTGACAACAAAAAGGCATATGATATGGCTCCAAAAAGCTGGATAATAAACTGTCTCAGAATGTACAAAATATCACATGAAGACATAAACTTCATCGAGAAAGCCATGAAAACCTGGAGAGCTGAATTGACAGCAGGAGGAAAAGCTTGACTGAAACAAAGATTCAAAAAGGTATTTTCCAAGGAGATGCACTATCACCCTTACTATTCATAATCGCCATGATGCCCCTTAATCACACACTCAGAAAATGCGCAGCCAGATACAAACTTAGTAGATCGCAAGAAAAGATCAACTACCTAATGTACATGGATGACATCAAACTATTTGCAAAAAATGAAAAAGAACTGGAAATCTAATACACACAGTTAGAATATACTGTCAAGACATAGGAATGGAATTTGGCATAGAAAAATGTGTCATGCTTGTAATGAAAAGTGACATACGGCATACGACTGATGGAATAGAACTACCAAATCAAAAGATTAGAACGCTCGGAGAAAACGAAACCAACAAATACTTGGGAATCTTGGAGGCTGACATCATCAAACAAGTGCAAATGAAAGATAAAATGCAAAAAGAATATCTCAGGAGAACAAAAAAAATTCTCTAGCAGAAACCTTATCAAAGGAATAAATATCTGGGCTGTACCCCTCGTTGGATACTTGGGACCCTTTCTCAAGTTGACCAGAGATGAACTTAAACAAATGGACCAAAGAACTAGAAAACTAATGACCATGCGCAAGGCATTACATCCCAGAGACGACGTTGACAGACTATATGTATCAAGAAAAGAGAGGGGCAGAGGACTTGCCAGCATCAAAGACAGCGTTGACTCATCAATACAACGACTCGAAGACTACATAGAAAAACATGAATGAGGACTTATTACAACCATCAGAAACAATACTGACAACACGATAGATAACAGAATGACAATAACCAGGGGAAAAATGGGAAGAAAAACAACTCTATGGGCGTTTTAAACGACGAAAAAACAACATCTCTCACGACAAAACCTCGACTTGGCGAAGAAAAGGAAACTTTAAGAGAGAAACAGAATCTCTCCATATGGCAGCGCAAAACAACGCCGTCAGAACCAATCATATCAAGGCGAGAATAGATAAGACTCATCAAAATAGCCACTCTCGGCCAGAAGACCAGACTTTTTAATAATCAACAAAAAAAAGAGAAGTTGCAAAATTGTCGACTTTGCTGTCCCGGCTGACCACAGAATAAAACAGAATGAATGTGAAAAGAAGAATAAGGACCTCGACCTTGCTAGATAATTGAAGAAACTATGGAACATGAAAGTGTCGATGGTACCAATTGTGATTGGTGCTTTTGGCACAGTGACTGAAGGATCATTAAAGGGCCTGGAGGATTTGGAAGTTGGCGGATGAGTGGAGACCATCCACACTACAGTATTACTGAAGACGGCCAGAATACTGAGAAGAGTCCTGGAGACTTGAGGAGACTTGCTATCACTCAAACTCCAGTGAAAAACCATCAGCTAACGCAGATGTGGAAAGCTCTAAAAGAGTAAATAATAATAACTATAATAATAATTATAATAAGGATTGACAATGTCAAAGCAAGAATAGACAGAAGCAACAAAATAGCTGAAATAGCTGATATAGCTTATCTGGTGACAGAAGCGAAAAGAGGAATAACATAATAAGCGAATAAAGTAAATTAACGCAAAAAGAGTATAAGATTAGACACGACTAGATGGGCAAGGTGATCCACTGAGAATTGCGCAAGAAGTTTTAATTTGACCATACTACCAAAATGGTATATGTGCAAGTTAGAATCCGTTCAAGAGAATACGACACATATAATTCCCTGAGATTTTGAGATTCAAATGAATTACCTAATCCACAAAAGAATTACCTAATCGCGGCCACGACAACAGACTTGGTTTTAATTCACATGAAAAAAGAACTTGTCATTTCATGGATTTTGCTGTTCCAGCTAATCACAGAGTGAAAAAAAAAAGAAACAAAAAGATAGATAAATACCTGGACCTTTCCCAAGAACTAAAAAATAAGGGTGACAGTGATACCAATGGTTGTTGGTACACTTGGTACGGTCCCCAAAGTCTTGTAAAATAGACTGGAGGATATAGAGATCAGAAGAAGAATTGAGATCATCTAGGCCACAGTAGTGTTAAGATCTACTTGAATGCTCAAAAAGTACTGGAGACCTAAGGAACCATGTAGTCACTCCTACTTCCGGAAAAATGACAAGCTAAGGCTGTGGTCCTATACTAGTCACGGAGCCCAAAGTGGTGTGACTGCTAGTCACAGTACTTGTTGTGGCTATTTTGTTCGTGACTATCACATTAGCTTCCGACTGTTTGCTTTGTCAAATCTTTCTGTGCCCACGCTGTGTTTGAAAGATCCACGAAGTTGGGGGTGACACAATTCAGCCGGATCTTTTGACGGTCAGGTAATAAGAGTGGCTAGATTGTCTAGCAACTCAAAGAATAGAGAAAACCCGTTGTTTATCGAACAGCAAAAAATCATTTTTATTGAAACAATAAATAACAAACAAACGAGGTCGGTTTTCCTGGCAAACAGAAGAAGAAAGAATATCGAGAGGAAGAGTAACGATGAGGTATGGTTAAAGTAATACTAACGTCTCTAAAGTCTGGGACTTTGTATTTTTGTTAAGTCAAAAGGTTGTTCGGAGTGCCTCGGGTCTAGAATGGAATGGATGGCAGTCTTGAGTTTCTTCTTGGTCCCTTTTCTCATCGCAGAAGATTCGCTTTTCCGTCCCATTTTTATAGATCAATATCTGGACTAAAAAAAGGTTTCTGATTGGTTGTCCAATAACAGACAATTAAGAGTCATATTTCCATTGGCCAGCCAATCCTAGTTCAGGAATACATCTTACACTTTTAAGATGCTTTGACCAATGGGAACAGGTTTAGAGCAATGGGATTGAACAAAAAATTCTCAGCCTCATCGAACTGGATTAGCCATGCCCAGCTCACCTTTATTTAGAGTGGAGCAAAATTAAATCTCCCTTTTGACATTGACCTTCAAGATAAGGAGTAGAAAAATATGTTTTACGAAATGACCCGTTTCATCATTATGATCGATGAAGTTATTTGACTACCGAAAAATTAAATTCTCTGACCTTTAAAATCAAAAACAATTGTCTTGCACTTAACTGACTTTTAGGAACAACCAACCAGCTTTTTAGGTCAATTTAAGCCTTAAACAAAAAGTTACTTATTTTAAGGATCTTTTTGTTTTTGATATTGTTAGGACGATCTAACGGTCAAAGGGAGCTAAACCTTTTTCTGTTTCTGTGAGTACTCTATTCATTTTCCACTACTATGTCTGCCATCGATGTGTTACACACACACACACACACACACACACACCATATTCGTCTAAGGGAAAGATCTTCTGAAAGACATATTATTAGTTATGGTGTTTCGACACCTACAGATGTAACATATATATATATATATATATACATATTAATTTTCATATATTTAATAAATTCTAATTTTTACTTATTAAGTATTTAACCGCACGTCGTATCACAAGGCTGATGGAAAAAATTCATAAAGAATAGAGGAGACTTGCAGTCACTCAGACTCCAGTGGAAACCCATCAGCCAATACTGGTGTGAAAAACTCTCAAATGTGTAAGATGATAAATACACTATGAAAGAAGTCAAACATAATGGAGTAAATAAATTTGAATCAAAAATCAAAATATTATGGCCACACAAAAAACCACTAAGTATAAACTAGACCATCCTTTCAAAAGTTAGTATAATCCTCACCTTAGGCCTCTGACAACAGTATATAAAAGGATACTCGCCACGAGGGAACCTCTTAGCCGGGTAATTGTATGGGCAATAAAAAACTAACAATCTCCAATCACCGTATACACTATATCTAGACTATTTCCCCCCACCCTCTCTCTCTCTCTCTCTCTCTTTATATATATATATATTTATATATATCGTGCCGCGAGCACGGATTTCCCTACCTCTCTCTCACTCTCGCCATTCGTTCCTATCGTTCATTGCTTCTAATTGGTCATCTAGATTATATCCTGTGTCCGTGCAGAGCTGTTATAGATAGGTTCTGGCTGGTTTTCATAAACTTGCTCGTCCTTTTGAAGGGGCCCATTGGAGAACGTCGCTTATGAGTTCGTCCTTACTTCTCCAATGGTGTCCTGCATGTCGTGTTCGTCTAATTGGATGGTTTTTGAAATGGTAGGTAGGAAGTCATACAACTGCCGTTTTGTAGGATATATATATATATATATATATATATATATATGTGTGTGTGTGTGTGTGTGTGTGTGTGTGTGTGTGTGTGTGTGTGTGTGTGTTTGTGTGCGCGCGCGTAATATCGTTTCCGAACCTCTTCGAAGCTGACAAAGATTTCAATACACCAAGAAATTTGAGGCCAAATATAAGATTTTTTAAATATCTGCTGCTAAGAAAACGGTTTCAGCCTTTTTTTAAATCATATCTAACTGGAAATTACGTTCACTAGGGGTGTCCTCGTGGTGTAATGCTTAAAGCGATGAACTGCGGAATCGTAGTACGCGAGTTCGTACTCCAGTCACGCTATTACGTTCACTTTCGGGCAAATACCCTTGGGAAAGGTATGAACCCCCTTATTCTCCCTCCAGCTATGGGTAAATAGTAGGACGGACTAGGTTCTTCAGCCTTGGTGAGGCAACTAGTCTAGGAGAAGGAAAACTCTGAATTCAAACCTGTTAAACTCCGCTTAAAAAATTGACCTTGTGTCATATCCTGCCCGAGCGGAGGGGTTGGTAAATAGTATCTAACTGGAAAAGTTTGAAATACGGCAAATAACAAAAAAGACTACTTGAATATGAATGGGAGACTTGGATTCGATCTGAAGAATTTTTCTTGTCAGACGAATTGACCATTCAAAAAAAAGTTTGTACGACGAAAATGCTTTCACGAGGGATAAACTAACGGATTGTAGTAAATGTTTCCATTGAGTTGTTATGGGAAAGTTTGGTTTAGATCACTCTTATCTTAACAAAAAATCTAAACTCATGATTCCAAACAACTAAATATGATTAACGTCTTCGAGATCCAGAATCAGTTTCCCTTAGGCTAAAATATAAAAGATGTTGAAGCTTATTTTCTAACTTCTTTTTTTTCTATTTAAGCTTAGATCATCTCATACTAAGAATGCCTACTGTAAAGCTATATATTCTCAACCACGTTCACTGTAACACAGCTAGTACATAGAGATCAATCCACAAAACGTAACACATTATTATGTTCAACGTGTTATTGTGCTATGCTTTACGTAATCTGGTACACAAACCGGGGGTGTCCTCCTCGTGGTGTAATGGTTAAAGCGATGGACTGCAGAATCGTAGTAAGCGAGTTCGTATTCCAGTCGCGCTATTACGTTCACTTTCGGGCAAATACCCTTGGGAAAGGTATGAACCCCGTTATCCTCCCAGCTAAGGGTTAAATAGTACCACTGCTTTTCTTCTAGGAGAATAGGTTTGGCATTAAATAACCTACAAAGGTTGATATGCCATTAAAAAAACAAAGAATACAAAGAATACAAAGAATGGTACACAAACCTTTGTGGTTGCCAATATAAGAACTGAACAGGCTCTTCGTTTGGTGAACATCCTTAAATATTCTCGTTGGCGACTGCAGTCGAGGGCGACCAGAAGGCTCCCTTTTCCATAGCTACTACACTGAGGTGTAGGGGGGCGCTACTCCTTTCCCTGGATTGCTCTACTTTACCCTTGATACGTACCTTATATTGCTGAGTGTTAAGCAAGGAGGTATCAAGTACCATTTTAAAAGTCTTTGGTATGATGCGACCTGGGATTGAACCCAGGTCTCCCGGACCATTGGTGAGCACTCTACCCACGAGGCCAATGAAATATATATATATATATATATATATACCTACTTTCATCGTTGGTCAATGATATGTGTACATCGATTTGTTTGTGTCTATGACCTCTCTCTCTATCTCTCTTTTTCTATCTATCTATCAATCTATCCCTATGTATATATAACTTTTGGAGGTGTCCGTGGTGTAATTGTTATCGTCTTAAGAAATGGACACGATGACACGAGTTCAAATCCTGGACAAGACTGATTGCATTTCACATAGCACTAATACCCTTGGGAAAGGTATGAATCCAATTATTCTCCCTCCAGCTATGGGTAAATAATAGGACAGACTGAGTTCTTCAGCCTTGGTGAGGCAACTAGTCTAGAAGAAGGAATACTCTGAATTCAAACCTGTTAAACTCCGCTTAAAAATTGACCTTGTGTCATATCCTGCCCGAGCGGAGGGGTTGGGTAAATATGATGTATATATAACTTTAAAATTTGAATGAAATAGGTGATTAAAGAATGCTAACTTAAAAGCTTAAGTCTTTGTAGAGTATTTCCTCACATGATGTCATCGTTAACAAACAAGTAAAGTTAAACTGACGTTTTCAATCGTCAATGAATGTTTCATACTTCTGTCCTTGAACTAAAACTCTTTCAAACATTATTTGATAAGCAATATAATCGTTGAAATATAATGTTATCTTTGTTTTAGGAAACTCAGCCTGTGTAAAACTAATTATTTTGAAAGAAAAGATTAGAAATGTGTTGAATCGCAAGTCTGTTACAATAAAAGGATATGACCCAATCTTTGATGACCGCAACAGCTGAATAGGATAATTTCTGAGAAGTGCAAACCAATTCTGATCAGCATGACCTAGTTTCAGAGTCTGAAAACTCTTTTTCTCATAATACATAGAAAATAAAATTGTGCCCTAAAGTCAAACAGAAAGAATTGGAATCACTCGCAGGAAATAGAAAGTATTTCACCTCATTTCCAAATCTATCAACAAATTAGATCGTTGCTTGTTCGATGTCATAGAAAGCTGCGTCTAAAATTAACTTCTTTCGTAGTGACGACGAATTGCTATTGCAATAAAAGCCTTCATTTAATGAAAGTCTGTTTCTACGCAGGAAAAATTGACAATGTTTTACTTGTGAAAAGAACACATTTCCTGTCCGAGTAATTTTGAATGCCATGAATAGAAATATTCGTCAGGAATTGTGGCTCTTTAGGGAACAATGTAATATTTAAGTCCAGAAAGCAGACAGTTCGGGGAATGATGTATACTTATTGAAATTCGCTTATCAATATAAATAGAAATCAAAGAAATATACTCTCAGATTGAGTTTAAACAAGTAAATATTGCTATCACGATTTGGATTTATTAGTAAAATACAGAAAAAGACTTTTCTTCATTCCAATGAATAGATATATAACACTGATACAGAAAATAGTTAAAGCTTTTTCAGTATATTACAAAAATTCTCCTTGGATTTAGCAAGATGGGACAACAAATACCCGTTCCACAACTGCAATATATAACAAGAATTCGGAATAAAATGTCTCCATGATATAACTTGTTATAGATTACGTAAAAGTTGTCAAATATCTGATTAAACTTGGTCCATTCTAAGTAAATTACTCTTGTAAAAATTATTTCTATGCCTTACCGTTTTTGCTGAATTCCCCCATCAACGAGGATAATTCTAAAGGTTCTTTGCCTCGCGCAGAAAGAAGGGCCATTGCTGAAAATGTCTGAAGTGGCAACACATTATTACTTCATATAAAACAAGAAAAACTAATTCGGATTTCTTTCCTAATTTCTGTGTAAATTTCTTTGCAAATGAGACCCAAACGAAAGTGAGAGATGTGCAAAAAAACTAAAATCTAGATGAGACTTAGAACCTTTCGAACGACCTGAGTATATATATATATATATATAGCCGCACTGAAGAGTTCTGATATAACGAAACAGGTCTGTCTGTGGATGACAATATATATATGCTCCCCTACCCCTGTAGGGTTGAGCTCTCTAGCGAAGGAAGTAAATGGTGGCCACTAGCGTAATGCAAGGCTCTTCATATGAATCGAGCTCTCGGTAGCCGTTGAGCGGATATATGTAAACAAAAACAATTGTGATACATTAACGTTTAAATTTTCTTCGCTTGCGCTAGTTTCCTCGTGGTTGAATGGTAGAATCTTCGATTGGCGTTTGAGTCCACCGGGTTTCGGTCCCAGCTTCGGGAATCTAGCCTGTCTAGCCACACTGAAGAGCTCTGATAGAACGAAATAGGTCTGTCTGTAGATGACAATACATATATATGTGTGTGTGTGTACACTAAGATGAGTCTAAGGTTTCTGAGACACAATTCGCAAGCTCTGGGTGCTTTTGTCGAAGTTGTGAAGGTAACGAACTACTCTGGGTTGTGAGATTCAAAGCCACCCTTATACTCTCCAAGTGCTACTCACTAAATTGGCTTCTATTGTTTTAGAACCTCAAAATTTAGTTTTTAGGCTACCTGACCTTGCCTGATCACTGACTTACTTGGAACCCGAACAAAATTTCTTGAACTATCAGGTTACTGTACAGTGATCTCTGCGCTACCCTCTTACATACAGCAAATGTTTTTCGTTGCTTCCTAGACGTTATGGCCCAATTCGAACTTGTGAAACATAAGATATCAAATTAGACGACGTTACACTTTAATCTGTGTGACTTTCAAATCATACCCGCTTTGAAGCAATAAACTTGTCAGCATACTAACAACCACGATACTACCTACCATAACGAGTACCTACCACGGCTTGAGCTACTTTGGTCAAGAGATACCCACACAGCCAATAAAATATTGCAAATTTTTTATTCATCTAAGTATATATATTTACATATTTATGTATTATTATTATAATAGCTCTATCATATATATTGAGCACTCTCCATATTATATTGCACTTGGTTCGACACATAACCACATAGTGATTTACTGACGACCAACACTCTCATAATATGATATATTTATGTATATGTATATGCGCGCGCGTGTGTGTGTGTTTATTTGTTTGTTTTCTCACCATCTAAGACAGTCTCATGACTATGAGTGTCATGTATTTTATCAAAAAATACTATCATCCCATAAAACGTGTAATTAAAATCAACGAAGGACTGATAAATACTCATTATTCTTTGCACAATGCAAAAAATGGCTGCATAGTGAAGGAACGGAAGTATGAAGGGAAAAAAGGGTAAAAAATACCTTTCTCTATTTCAAAGGAAATAAAATATCAAGGATAAAATTGTTTCCTGGTGTTTGATGGGATTTGTATCACGTTGATGGTGCGGAGCATAAATATCATCTGGGAAAACCCGAAAACAAAATTCATAATAAAAAAAAAAGATTTAAGCTGCCACACAAAAAACATAGTCTACATAATCGAATGTAACAAATGTAATAAAGTGTACGTAGGATCGACTCCAGCTCTCAAAACCAGAATATCACGACTCCAAAACTACCAGAAAAAGAAAATTAAATGTGTCTATGCACCTATATAGGTGTAGCAACGAATAATTTAAAACGATGCCTATATACCAAACTAACAACTACTTATCACTTCAAATAAGAAAAAAAAATTCATTGAAAAATTTAAGCCTACACTTAATAAAATATAAACAGTACACACGCAGAAACAAACGCACACATACACAAATATATATATATGTATATTTTGGCAGCATTTCTTTATTAATACAAATTTCGTTAAACATAATAGACATGTTCTGTCTACATATCTTCTGGATCTTGGGGATTATAAACCCGGCTATCTTTACGGGACCGTAAAAATACATAAACCTAATCATCCTCTACGCCCTATTATATCACAAATACCTACACCAATTTATCAACGTACAAAAACAATTAAAAAGCTTATTTCACCATACTTGCCAAACAAATACAACATAAAATATACACATGAATTAATTCAAGTACTTCATACAATTAAACCCAATAATGGTATATTAACCTCATAGAATGTAGAAAATCTATTCACTAATGTACCTGTTAATGAAACAGTAGATATTATAGTATTTGTAACAACCTATCTCTCCTTCCTCTTAAAATCAACCCTAATATACTTCAGAAACTACTCCTAACATGCACTACTGAAGTTCCATGTCATGACCATCTTGGAAATATTTACGTTCAGACAGATGGCATATCTATGGGGTTTGTCCTGTGCCCGACTTTCAGTAATTTCTACATGTCCGACCTCAAAAATTAATATTAATAGAAACCCATTTAAAAGCAAACGCTATACTCTTCAACGGTAAAGACGCACTTACATAGTAGTAATATGCAAAAACAAAAGTTACATCACTTTTGTAATAGATCCTCCCCTGATGACGGCCCAAAGTTGGGCAGAAAGTACTAGGGATATATGCAACTATGGACAGTACATAAATCGATTACAGCCAAATACGATAAAAGCAATACGGCAATACGAACGGATCCAGAAGAAAATATGTAGACAGAAAATGTCTATTGTGTTTAACGATATGTATATATACATGCACACAAAAATAAAATCGCCCTGTACGCTGGGGCTGTAGAATACACCAACTGCACCTCTGCAGAGGGGTTACACTCCCCCTCCCCAACAAGTGTCTTGCATATGACACTAAAAAATCTGATGGTGAGATGCCAGTTATTCTTGAGCTTGGTGAATGCCGAGCACCCCTTTATTGATATCGTCCCCAAATCCACTCTGGCCCGGAGTAGTAGTACCTGATAGGGCCCTATCTATAGGTCTTAATAGAAGTAAACTGCGTATTTATGCCAAACTGAATTATTTGAAATAAAACTGTTTTTGGCATTTAAACTGTACAACGCTAAACTGAATTATTCGAAATAGAACTGTTTTGACATTTAAATGTGTGTAAAAAAAATTATACTTATACTAAACTAAATTGTTTGACTAAACTGAATAGCTTGAAATATAAATGTTTTTGACACACTGTGAATTTATGCTAAAATGAATAGTTTCAAATAGAACTGTTTCTTCGTATAAAAATGACTTTGGTATTAAATAACCTACAAAGGTTGATATGCCATAAAGCCCAAACAAACAAACAAACAAACAAGCAAACACATAAAAAAGTAAAAAGTAGGTGATAATTAAATTTTAAACCACTTTACTTAAAAAAAATGAAAAACCTTCATAGAAAAATTCAAGCCCACACTGAATAGAATATAAACTATACACACACAGACAAACACACACGGAGAGAGAGACAGAGAGTAGTTGTCAGTTGAATTCTAAACGACTTAACATGCAGAAAAAAACGACTCAACTGCATATCAACTAAACACACACACACTCACACACAGATACAAACACACACACACAATGACTCAGAGTAAAATAGCAAAAATGATTTATTGCATATTATAAATAAAAGACTAATTAGGGTAAAAGAAAATTTACCTCACAAGGGAGAGAACTCAAAACACACCCTCGGAAAGGGAAAGAGGGAAAAAAAAACGAAAAAGAAGAGAAAGTATGGAATCTATCACGAAATTAAAAGAAACAACCACCCCCAACACCACACCACACCAGAAAAATCATTTAAAGTTTTCTGGAGAAAGTCAAAGTCTCGAAACGCTGAGTAAGAACTAAATAAATAGTTTTAAAAGGATATAAATCTCTTTGTGGACATATTCATTTTGAAATATTAACTTTTTTATCTCTTTGGACCAACAAAAAAAAAAGAAAAAAATTATATATAGATAGATAGATAGATTTTTTTTTCTTTTGTTGCTGCTAAACTAAATTGATTGAAACAGAACTTTCACCATTTAACTGTGTGTAAACAAATGACTAGAGTCTAATTGAATTGTTAGTGACACATATCAACTTAACTTTGCTGGCTTATCAAATATGAATATCAAATCATTCATATATATATATATATATATATATATATATATATATATATATATATATATATATCGGATTTGATATTTATGAACTCATAATGGTTAATATACGATAACACCAACCCAAACCAATCTAAATTGTTTAAATTCTATTATTTTGATGAATTAATAAACATCAAAAATCTGTATCTAAAACTGACAATAAGTTGTAATTTGGACATCTTTTCTTTAGATTCTCTTTTCTTACTTTTTATAAGTTCAACACAAGTGCAAAAAGGATAAGAAATTTGTGAACACCTCACATGGTTAATGGGCTCAGCTAACAAACCATTTTTTGCGAATCTGATTTACACTTCTGGTTTTGTGCCAAGTTATTCTAAGTTGAGTAAATCCAAATTGACGCTCAAATCACTCTTTAAGCACTGGTCCGAGCTATATCTTTAAAGTTAAGCAACGATGAGCGATGAGCCTTTTCAGGACTTATAAAGGTGACCACTCAGGAACAGCAGGTTTTGTAAACAACCTGAGTGACAGTTAAACATAGCTTAGTAAATGACAAGAATGACAAAGGGAGAGGTTAAACAACGATGAGACTGTTCAGTGTTTATACAGGTGACTACTCAGAACCAACAGGTATTTTAAGCAATTTGTATGCCAGACTAAATTAAGCTTAATAAACAATGAGAAAAACAAAAGAAGTTAAGCAACGATGAGCCTGTTCACTGTTTAGATACCACTTCAGAGTCACAAACGAAGTAAAACTTAATAAATAACGAGTATAGTGCTACGGCAAGCGTTATTTCTGTGTTATTTCTCTCCTGTTGAGCTAGATACTGGGCGGGGTGTCTTGAAGAGGCAAGACTTTATCATCTGGGTTATTTTTATTTTGTTAGTCAGAGATAACAATCATGTGGTATCATGACTTTTTCTTTTTCTTTTTTTTTTCTGTTTATAAATGCCTTCTTGTTCTATTTCGCAAATTTTGGAAAAAAACAGACACACTTAGCAAAACATGTTTCACTCAGCCCATAAACCCTCGTCTCTACAACCCTATTTTGATAACCATTAACAAATATTTACTGATGATGACCTGGAAAAGAGGATCTTATCAAGGTTTCGTGGAAATCAGATAAGCTGCTCGTTAAGGACGAGGGGGATATTTTAGTGAAAGGGATACTTATTCGACTTCCCTCCAAACCAGATTTAACATGAAGCTATTTTATAACGGTGGGGCACGCACGAATCGACACTCGCGCATGACCGTCACAAAGATGTTTGATCCCCTTGGCATTCGCCTTTTTGGGGTGCCTCAAGCACCATGCAATAAAACCAATAAATTCAGATAATCAGGTTGGCAAGAGGGGTACAAAATGTTCCTTGATTCATTCATGTCAATTCCCGATTTCCCTCCTTTTTCAAAGCAAGAGCTCCATAATTTTTTCTTTATTGCCGGACCATTATGTTCTGTTTGGTAATAAGAGAAAGGAAAATTATGGTCTGTTGAAAAAAAAGAAATTTGGTAGCTGTGCCTCTAACAATGAAGAGGGAAATTGGGAATCGACATTGACAAACAAAACATTTTGAACCCCTCTTCCTCTTATCTTTAATGACCATCCTAGATTACTACTTAACTTCACTAAAATATTCTCGCCTTATCACAGAACAGAACATCCTATTCGACAATAAAAGGTTCCTGTTAAAAAGATAGTTTCTAAGAAACCAATTCATAACTAGAATCTCTGTTCTTCCGAGAATTACTTTTGAAAATTAGTTTGATGTTTTCCTAGAACATTTAAAAAATAAAACCACTTGACCTTATTCGCATCAACTTCTTTGTAGCATATATTTTCCATTGATGTGCCTAATGGATATAAAACTAGCATTACACACACACACACACACACGCACACACACACACACACACACACACACACACACACACACACACACACACATATATATATATATATATATATATCAATGTGAGGGAAAGGTTTGCCAATATTTTGTTAATATGAGGCACAATTCGACAGCTCTCGGTGCTTTTGAAGAGATCGAGAAAGTTACCCAGCCAACTATGAGATGCCGAGATCGCCTGATACTCTCTGAGCGCTACTCACCAGATTTACCTTTATACCTTGGAGCATGACCTCAGAATCCCTGACCTTGTCTGATTGCAACTCGAGCAATATTTCTTCAACCCTCCGTTTACATTATTGTGATCAACTGTGTCTTCACCTTTTTTACAACAGATCTTTTTAGGTTGCTTCAGCGGCTTTGTGGTCTAGTTTGAACTCTTAAAGGATAAGTTACCAAATTTGATCACGTTACACGTTCATCTGCGCGGTGTTCAAATCGCATACAGGATGAAGCAACAGACAACGTGCCAGCGGACCTACTACATCGACACTACCTGTAACAGCATCTACCTACACGGTGATGTGATATACGCTCTTTAATGCAGAACGTACCAAAATACTGCGAAACTTTTCATTCAGTATGTAAGTCCTTATCATTATAATAGATATTCCATCGAGAATAAACTTTTACAAAATATTCAGAAGATATAACCTGTTCAAATTTACTAAGAGTCACCACAGCTCTCAGGTTGTTTACCGTACCAACCATTCCTAAATGATCACCCATGTAATAAACAGGTTCATCACTTCTTCAATTTGGTGGCCTGAAAAGAACTGATGCTTTCAGGGGGCCTTAAAATTTTTAAGAATAAGCATAGTTTAGATTTAGCCTACAGCAGAATGTATGAGGCATCCAGTGAGGATCAAACTCACTTTTCAGTAGCAACTGATATAAGACACCAGCCTTTTGATCATTATATCACAAATGAATGCTCTCAAAAATAAGTCTAGTCTAGAGTTAACAGAATGTTATGAGTAAAGGGTATCCAGTGAGGATTGAACTCACTATTTAGTCATTATTGATTTACGAGACGAACTCGCTAACACCACGCCGAGGTTTCTTCTTTTAATCAGTTTTATTTTTTGGCGCACACCTATTTGGTTGTTTATTTTACCTGTTTTCATAATTTGTGTTTGCTACCACGGCTATAATTGATGCAGTTGATTACTTAAATAATTTCCTTCGTAGTGACTTTCTCGTTGTGTAAAATTTTCACTTAAGATTAATTGAGACTCTTATGTGCTAAAATTAACATCATGAATTGTGTTTATTGCTGTCGAGGAAAAGAAATACAACTTTACGTTTTTTTTTGTTTTTTTTAGGCTTCCATATTTGAAACATCGGATGTTACCTTTATTTGTAGACTAATGAAAAAAGTCAAGTCTTTGCTTAATAGACAGTTTTAAATTTTGGTTGGCTTTACGGTATTTTAAATATCATTGGGTTATTTAAAGCCAAAGTCGCATTTTTTGTCAGAAATTATAATTTCTACTAGCTATTTCTGTTCTGTTCAATTATAATCATCTGTAACCAATGGTAGCTTCAAGTAACTATTCATTACACAAACAATTTACAGTTATATAGTATCAAGTTTTCCTATCAAAGACTAATAATCTATACACCGTTGTATGTTTTTTAAATATTCTTATCTAATATAAATAATTATATAGTTTCAAGTAATTATTTTTATTTAATGATAATCATTTGTTTGCACAAAGTTACATAGGTTCAAAATTACTAATAATGATAATCCTTAATAAACTATTATAGCTTCAAGTAACTATTCTTAATGTGAGTAACTATTATAAATACCAATAATTTGCAAGCCTAGTCAGCTACGTCGACTGCATCTTTGCAGAGAGGTAAATCCCCCTTCCCAACGAGTTTCCAAGATATGACACTAAACAATCTGATAGAGGGGCTCCATTCCCGGAGCTTTACGGAGTGTGGATACCTTTTTATAGACATTGCTCTTTGGTCCAGTCTGACCTGGAGTGGTTGTACCTGTTAGGGTCTCATTTGTAGGTCAAAAAGAATAACTTAATCATTTACTCAACTAGGAAACATTTAGATTGAATAGAATAACTAGTGTTAGTTTGTAATATTTGAAAACATTTAACTGTGTGCACATAGAATTATTAGTGTTAGATAAAAATAGTCGAAACCAATTAACTGTTTGCAAACAAATGATCTCGTGATTGTTTAAAAATAACCTATGAACTATTTGTTTATAAATCATACATATTTAATATATATCTGTATAAATAGGATTTGGCATAAAATAACATAGAAGGGTTCATATGCCATAAAAAGCATCCAGTAGTCAAATAAAACTGTATGGAAGAAAAAATTAATATTAAATTTAATTAATAAAGTTAGATAGCAATACTTGGAATCATGTGTGTGCAAAAAATAAATCGCAATAACTGAAACTACATAAGTATATCAAAAATGTTTAAAAATGTTATCAACCGACTATTGAATTACAAATCACATATATTTCATATGTATATATGTATAAACAGGGTTTGGTATTAGATAATCTACAAAGGTTGATGGGCTATAAAGTAAAACCCTCTAACTAAACAATAATTCGCAAACAATTATATACGAGGTGCATTCAATAAGTTTCCAGACTTTTTTGTACAGGCATTTAAAATTGTCGTAGACTCTTGAGAATTCAGTATCTTATTGCTATACATCTTATGAGATGACTGACCAATTTTTATAATTTCAGGTTCAAATGAACAGCTAAAGCAGAAATTAGAATACATCCAACTAAAGCCTGATTGTCACAGCTGGTGAATTTCAAAAATGCAATCTGACACTTTAGAAGAACGATATGCAATAAAATTCCATTCTAAACTTGGAGAAAATGCCACAAAAACGTATGGAATACTTCAGACTGCTTTTCGACCATCTTGCATGAATGGAGCATCAGTTTTTGAGTGGCATAAGAGATTCAAGGAAGGCAGGGAGTCTGTGTGGGATGATGAGAGGTGAGGGAGGAATAAGGAAGTCAATACACCAGAGTTGATTGGCCAAAGGGTTAGGGTTAGGGCTACTATGTTGAGGTTTTAAGGGAGTTCAGGAAGAGATTCCGTCGGAAGAGGCCAGCACTCTTCAAATTGGGTCAGTGGCATTTCCACCAGGACAATGCACTAGTCCACAACTCCATCCTTGTCACAGACTATTTGACCAAGACGGGCATGAAGACAGTTCCTCAGCCTTCCTATAGTCCCCACCTTGCTCCTTGTGACTTTTGATTATTCCCTAAGCTCAGAGGCTGTCGTTATGAGACAATTGAGGAGATGAAAGAGGTTGTGACGAAGGTCATTGACACACTCACACAAGAGGACTTCCGTGGGGCCTTCCAAAAGTTGTTGGAGCGGTAAAACAAGTTCATTGCAGCCGGAGGAGATTACTTGGAAGGGGACTAGAGTTTCATATGTGTGCTATCAATAAAAGTGTCCATACGAAAAATCTCTGGAAACTTATCGTATGCACCTCGTACTTTCAAGAACTTTCACATTTAATAATATTAATAATTTACGAACAATTATATATCTTCAGTCAATTATTTCTATCTAATATTAGTAGTTTACAAGCAATGAAATATAGTTCACAGTCGTTTTAAACAAGTAGATACTTCCAGTTTAATTACAAGATCAATATTCTAAATGCCACTATATTAATGTGGTTCAAAAATAGTTTATATATTATCAGAAACATTTATTTGACCCACAGATAAAACCCAGAGTGAATATTTGGATAAGAAGGTTACCTTTTAGTAGTTACAACGTAAAGATGAACCAACACAACCTTGAACAATAGAAGCAGAGCCTCACCACCAAGTAAGATCTACATTCGTTTCTACCCCAATATTTATCCGATTTCTGTAAAACTGAATCTCTAATCTAAAGAGATACCCACTCGTTATAAACTTTTCTTTAAATTCGAAATTTCAGTTTTAGTGGCAAAGCGTTTTAAAAGCGTTAAATGAAAACAAAACCAGTTTAAATTTTTACATGTGTACAGTCTTAAAGTTTAAAAATTTGAATGCGCTAATTAATGGAATAATGTCATGTATTCAAAATCTGAAAATAAAATCTCATCAAAAATTTAAGTGGAGAAAATATGAAAATATTTCGAATACAATGATATATTTATTTTAACGGTATCATTATTTCATGGATATAGTTTCTTATTTTGTATTTTTCTTTTTCATGATAATTTCTTTCAGCTTATTAATATGCATGCGTTATCATATTTCTGATATATATAAATTAGTCTTTAGCATAAAGATTGTCGTCATAGGAAATTGAATTGAAACCCGAGTCCAAATCCTGCACAATACTGTTTGCATTTCACACAACGCAATTGGAAAAGACGTGAATTGACTTATCTCTTCAGCGACGATAAATGGTAGGACAAGCTGGGTTCTTTAGCCTTGGTAAGGAAACCAATGAAGAACTAAAACCATCTCTATTCCGCTTTAAAATTGACCTTGTATCACATCCTGCTTGAGACGAAGGGGTTGGGTAAATACATACCTAATAAACTAGTCCCTTATGCTATTGCAATGATAGTGTACTGTGTTCGATCCTTGCTCGGTACTTATTATCTTCCTTCTTTTTTTTCTTCTTTTGTCAAACTAAAATCTGTCCTAGAATTAAAACATCCCTCACCTCTGTTTTTTTCAGTAGTCATTCTTCACTCTTCATCTTCTGGATTATCAGCATAATCACGGATAATCACGGATAATGCCAAAGAAAAAATCAAACTCCTATCATTACTAATTAATTCTTTATTCCTGATTCTTATCTCAATATTCTCTGATTTAATTAACAATTTTATTTTCATCGATTTGGCCGCGATTTCAAGGACTTAATAGATGCAATATGTAATAATATTTTGCCTGTTGGTATTTTAACTAAATCAAATTCAGAATGGTTGTCTTTTGTTCATTATCCTTGTAGAAAGGTTCACTAAATATTACATATGAAGTCTATTCGATAAATTCCTAAATATAATCATCTTTGATAGGCATAGGCAAGTGGTTAGCGTGTCTCTTTTATAGATATTTTACTTGCGTATGAATTTTATCCTCACTGAGTGTCCTGCACTTGTCCTTTTTTAATATGGTTGTAGATATTATACCGCATTTTCTAGGTGCACTTTTACATTTTAACTTTATCAGCTTGGCTTAAAATACGCCGACTGTGTTCCCAACTCCAAAAAGCTATGCTTTTGACTAAGGCATGATACTAAACTGCATTCGATGACAAGGCTCCAGTTTTAGAAACGCGAGAGTGTGTAGAATACCCCTTCAATACATGTAAATCCAATTTAGAGGTGAGGCTAAGGTGTAGTGCTTGTTAGAGTCCGAACTATGCGTGAAATAGATGTTCGAAAATTATCTGAATCAGATCAGAACACCTAAAACCAAATAATCGTGTGAACATAGCTTTTATCAAATATTGGCATTAAATAACCCATAAGGCGTTAACATTCCGTTAAACATATACAACAAACCAAATCAAACATTTAAATTCGTAATAGATATATGTTAATATTACAAAGCATCAAATGCACTCCTATTATAAGAAGATCCAAGGAGTCCCTGTAGTGTAAGGGCTGCCGTCCTGGGTTACGACATCACAGTCAGCAATTCAAAATGCAGTCATGCTATTAAGTTCATTTTAAGGTTAAAGATGAGAACCCCTTACCCCCATGTATGGATTAAATTGTGCCATTAATGTTCAAAAAGGGTGATTTTGGAATTAAATAACGTACGAAGGTTGATATGCCAAAGAAACCAAAACAAACCGAACCAAACCTCAAGATTCAGTTTCAGTCTCTCAAAGTTTGAGGTGAACAGCAATTGAATTGAAATGAAGAGAGCACACCCCCACCCCACCCCCAATATCTTTATAAGTCATGCGTCTCTTATCGGGCTGCAAACTTTGGCATCAGATGTTTTTAAAAAAAGAAATTTATTCAGTAACTTGAAAGAAGTTTTCATATTTGTTGAGTCTTCAATAACCCAAGCTGAGACGGATCTGTAGGGTAATATCCCTCCCCCATGTCTACAATAATGTCCGCTTATTCATCAGCTGGCCTTTTGGAAAAGCCAAATTTGGCCTGTTTGAAGCAACCTGTTAGGTTTTTACGTCGTTCAAATTCAATTCACACAGCGGGATACGAAATGAAGATCTAATCAAACCACAAATCCGACCGTATTTCTTTCTTTCTTTCATTTTTTCTTTCTAAACTCTTTCCCCTATTGTTAATATCCTTCTTCTTTTTCTCAAGCATTTCTTCTTCTTTTTTTTCCATTTCTTTTCCATATTTACATCGATTAAATCATGTTCCACAGTAACAAAAAGTCAATAACACAATAGATTAAACAAGAGGTTCTATTTCGAGACGTTTCCTTCTTTTATATTCCCTTTTTTTAGCATCTTCAAGAAAACAAGAATTTCCTTCCCTCGCATTTGCATCATATCGATAAAACAAAAAATATCCCCATTTTTAGGCAAATTCCACAGCCAAAGTCAAGAATAACTTTCTGTTCGATTCCTCACAAATTTT
>OY757931.1:557401-629901 GCA_963585895.1 Sepioteuthis lessoniana | reverse complement strand
TAACACAAATATCCTCGGCCAGGATTTGAACTTGGGTCACTGATTTTATTTCCTACGACGAAAACCAATATCATTTGAGTATCTAAGCATATATGTACGAGGTACTATTTACCCAACCCCTCCGCTCGGGCAGGATATGACACAAGGTCAATTTTTAAGCGGAGTTTAACAGGTTTGAATTCAGAGTTTACCTTCTCCTAGACTAGTTGCCTCAACAAGGCTGAAGAACCTCGTCCGTCCTACTATTTGCCCATAGCTGGAGGGAGAATAAGGGGGTTCATACCTTTCCCAAGGGTATTTGCCCGAAAGTGAACATAATAGCGCGACTGGAGTACGAACTCGCGTACTACGATTCCGCAGTTCATCGCTTTAACCATTACACCACGAGGACACTCCTATATGTACGAGGTGCATGCGACAAGTTTCCAGACTTTTTTCGTATAGACACTTTTATTGATAGTACACACATGAAACTCTAGTCCCCTTCCAAGTAATCTCCTCCGGCTGCAATGCACTTGTTGTACCGTTCCAACAACTTCTGGAAGGCCTCATGGAGTTCCTCTTGTGTGAGTGTGTCAATGACCTTCGTCACAACCTCTTTCATCTCCTCAATTGTCTCATAACGACAGCCTCTGAGCTTAGGGAATAACCAAAAGTCACAAGGAGCAATGTCGGGACTATAGGAAGGCTGAGGAACTGTCTTCATACCCATCTTGGTCAAATAGTCCGTGACAAGGATGGAGTTGTGGACTGGTGCATTGTCCTACTGGAAATGCCACTGACCCAATTTGAAGAGTGCTGGCCTCTTCCGACGGAATCTCTCCCTGAACTCCCTTAAAACCTCAACATAGTAGCCCTAACCCTAACCCTTTGGCCAATCAACTCTGATGTATTGACTTCCTTACTCCTCCCACACCTCTCATCATCCCTCACAGACTCCCTGCCTTCCTTGAATCTCTTATGCCACTCAAAACTGATGCTCCATTCATGCAAGATGGTCGAAAAGCAGTCTGAAGTATTCCATACGTTTTTGTGGCATTTTTTCCAAGTTTAAAACAGAATTTTATTGCATATTGTTCTTCTAAAGTGTCAGATTGCATTTTTGAAATTCACCAGCTGTGACAATCAGGCTTTAGTTGGGTGTATTCTAATTTCTGCTGTAGCAGTTCATTTGAACCTGAAATTATAGAAATTGGTCAGTCATCTCATAAGATGTATAGCAATAACATAGTGAATTTTCAAGAGTCTACAACAATTTTAAATGCCCATACGAAAAAAGTCTGGAAACTTATCATATGTACCTCTTACGTAAATGCATGTGTGGGTGAACGTGTCCGTACGGGTATATGTAGACTTTGTTAGCGTATATGTATGTAAATGCATGTGTGGGTGAACGTATCTATATGAGTATATGTAGGCATTGTTAGCGTATATATATGTATATGGATGAGTGTGTATATTAGTACCAAAAGGATATCTAAACAAGTTAAAGGGTTCGGCAGATTTTAATAGATAATAAAATAAAGATTTTTCGACAGGGGTGAAAGGTTTAGTTTTTTATATACATAATCAATTGAAGTCTTCGGTGTTAGTACATTCAATGGTCAGTCGACAAGGATATCATTTTTTTTTTTTAAGAGTTTTAGTTCTGAGAAGTCCAAGCCGGGAGAGCGGTTTTCTTTTCTAGAAGCTAGGCCCTATATATTCAAGGGAGAAAACGGACGTTAAATAGACAAGTGCGAGTTTGATTCTAGAGAAGTAAGCAGTAATGGGTTGCCAGGAATGGTTGCAATTTAGGATGAGAATAAACTAATTTGCGCTCAAGTCTTTTTTGCAAAGTGTCACATGACCTTTCAATTTTAATATTCAGTTTTGACAGTCTTCCAACTGCATGCAATGTTGCTTTCATTATTGTTGTTATTGATGATCTTCTTCTTCTTCTTCTTCTTCTTCTTCTTCTTCTTCTTCTTCTTCTTCTTCTTCTTCTAACTCAGTCTACTTGAATATAATCAGACTGTTAGTTCATTACCAAGCTTGGCATATTGCAAACATATACAAGTTAGAAGAAAACAATTTCTATATAAAATATTTATAAATTAAAGAGGTCCTGTCTCCTCAGCGTATGCATTTCAATTCAACAATTTAAAAAGAAAAAAATCTTTTATCCTTTCGAATAAAATGTTGGCAATTTCACTGGCTACGCTTTATTGTTGTTCGCAAATGAAGTTGACACTTTGAAAATTAAGTGAATTAGGGTTAAGAAGGAACTGACCTCAGTGCCAAATACAACAAATAAGTAAATCCCTTAAATTTGTTGATATTATTTTTCATAAGTCTCATTTGCTTGCAACCTTAGATAATAAGATTTGTTTCCCTTTTATTCATGCGAGAAAATTGAATTGGCTCATGTCGTCTCTCCTCCATAATTCAATCCTTTTTCTTTGGCTACTAACCAATTCTTTTCTCTATTGAATAGTGTTGGGGCTGTGTATGTGTGTGTGTGTGTGTGTGTGTGTGTGTGCGCGCGCGCACGCGCGTGTGTGTGTGTGTGTGAGAGAGAGAGAGAGAGCGAGAAAGAGAGAAGTTTTTTCTTATTGCTACTATTTGCCTCTTACTTCTAAAGCAGTCGTTCGATTGCTTTTGCCAGTGAAGTAAGACTGGGCGGGATAGCAACTACGGCCTGTGTGTGGGAGAATGAAATCGATTAATTAACTTCGATCTTTGATAGATGCTCCTTTGTTTTATTTTATTCTATTTTGCACTAACGCCGCCTTTAGGAAATATAAGAATCGAACCTTCTCTTCATTTGTCCTCTGACAACCCTTCCTAAAAAGATAATTATAGTTTCTACATTTAGAAAGAACTGCGTTTGCACGATCAGATTTTAGGTCTGTTCCACACCTACACATTCGTATATCCTCTTCTTAATTCAGCCACAACGTAAAGTTCAGGACAGCTGATAGAATTGCTTGATTCATTTGACGACGTGTCACTCTTACTTGGTGATTTTTTTTTTTTTTTTGCCGATGTCAATTTTTGTTGTTTTTTTTTATTTGATGGCGGTAAAAGTTTGTATAAAAGATGAAAATAAATACTCATATAAACATACATTCTCATGTAAAATGTTTGCGATATATTCAGAAAATCTTGCACTTTATACTTAGTTGCAATATTAATGTTTTAAGAAATAATTTATAAATAAAATTCACAATCATTTTAAACGGATAAACTCTTCATACGCGGGAGAATAGAAACGAGCTTTTAAAAAATAAAAAAGAGAACAAGTCATAATATCCCGACTGCGTATTGGTCACACAAGGCTTCCTCGCTCTTTCATACTGAAAAAAGAACAACAACCACAGTATTTGACATGTCAAACGCGTTGCACCGTTAAACAAATTCTCATAGAATGTAGAGATTTCGCTCTTAGTAGGAAAGGGATTTTTCAAGGTGAATAGTTTGACTGATCTGTTTGAGAACGTCAAAATAGAAGACGTTCTGTCCTTCTAGAGAGAGCGAGGATTGTACCAAAAATATGATGAATTGAAATCATTTAACCTCTACAAACATATGAGATCCTGCTTTTCTTAAACGTTATCTACAAAGTATTCATTTAGAAATCTTTAGTTATATATATATATATATATATATATATATATATATATATATATATATATATATATATAAACAGAATTTGGTATTAAATAGCCTATGAAGGTTGATATGCCATTAAAACCCAAACAACCAATCAAACAACTAATCTTCATACTTGGAATCCTCGGGTGGTGTAATATTTAATAAGGTAAACTAGTAAACCTTCATGAATGAGTTCGAGTCTCATAGAGTGACCCATTCATTCGGCCTTGTGCCACATCTAAGCAAAACATTCAGTAAATTACTAAACTCTTCATGCAATGTTTTAAGAGAAAATATGTTTATAAAATTCACAATTATTTTAAATCGGTCAACACTTTATACTGAGATGTAATATCAATGTTTTAAGAGCCATTGTATAAATGAAATTAACAATATTTTTAAACTTCTTCATAATTAATAATAATTGCAATGTTTTAAGAGGGGAAGTATTAACAAAGTTCAAAATCATTTTAAACATAAATTTAACTAACAGATGTTTACAAGATATCTTAATCGAAATTTGAGTCTTGAATAAACGGGTCCTAGTTTGGCGATAAAATAGCATATCAACCTTCGAGGGTTATTTAATGTCAAATCCATCCCTGAAGAAGAACAGCAGTGATACTGTTTAACCCATAGATGAGAGGGGTAAGAAGTGAACACACTAACACAACTGGAGTTCGAACCCTCTGATTTCAAAGATGCAGTCTACTATGTTAACCCTTACACCACGGGTATTCCTGCCGAATGGCCACAGCAAAAAAACAAAACAAACGACTTGTTACTACGTCATGCATCTCTCCTGGCCAATGTAAGAGAAATAAAACTTAACTAAAATTTTAACAGGATTTTAGTGTCTTTCGTTCTCTCCTTCCCTCCGTCCGAACTGGGAGTTAACAACTAATTATTTATTTCACCTTTGTGGGCAAAGTGATATACAGCTTCATGAAAAGACCAATTTAAATCACTCAACTCAACTTGAAAATCCGATATCCCAATGATTTCTCTGAAAAGTAAGTAAAGTTGGCGACTGTAGTCGAGGGCGACCAGAAGGCTCCCTTTTCAGTTGCTACTACACTGAAGTGTAGGGGGGCGCTACTCCTTTCCCTGGATTGTTCCACTTTACTCTTGATACGTTCCTTTTATTGTATCAAGTACCATTTTTAAAGTATTTGGTACGACACGACCTGGGAATAAAACCAGGTCTCCCTAACCATTGGCAAACACTCTAATGTGGGCAAAGTTTACCATTTTTAAGTAGTATATTTTAATTAAATTTACAACGAGTAATTATAAACTTATTGCTACGTTGTAAACAGATCAAAAATTCACTGATTGGAGTTTTATAAGAAAATAATGAATATAAATGTTGCGTTTAAATAAAAAAAAAAGGTTTCTATGCCCAGTCGACGGGCCGTAGAATATGCCGATTGTGTCCTCTCTGAAGAGGGGTCATACTCCCACTAAACAAGTAATATCCTGTTCACTTATGTGAATCTGATGATGAAACTCTATTTCTGAAAAAATGGAGGCGTGAATTACATCATTTCCATTACTCCTAGTTCAACTCGGACTTGGAATGTTTATACCTATTAAGGACCCACATATGATTCAACTGTTGAAAGATTATTCGTATTCGATCGAACGCAAAAATATTCCTAAAAAACACATAACACAAAAATGAAAATTTGAACGTACAATGAATGCAACTCCCTAACTTCTGGGAATAAAATAACCCTAGACAAGATGATGTGTCGTTAAATGAATGAATGAATCAATCATAAAAAGTTTCTCGATTCCTGAACTTGCAAAACGTCACAATATGTTTGGTCTTTCTATTAAAAGGACCAATTCAACACAAAACTCCCTTAATCCATATATTTTGGGTTTTTATTTTACGATTAGTTCAATAAATATCTATATCATCATATGATGATGTAAATAGTTTCTCTGGTAACAGCAACGTGTTTGAGGGAAAAAGAAAAGAAAAGAAAATATTGACAGTTGATGGAATCCCTTCGTAAAGGCAAACAGGAAAGAAAGACGAAGCGGCTTAATTCGTCAAAAAACTGCAGGAGTCACGTTTAGAAAAAGCGGTAAAATAATAAAGAGTCGTTTGGGAGAAAAAAAAAACAAATTTAAGAAAAAAAAAAAAAAAAAAAGCAAAGAAAAGAACACAAAAACAAAAGAACAGAAAGAAAAGAAAGTTTTTTGCTGTTACTTATTTTTGTTTTTGTTTTCAGAGACGCGTGTTTTTGCAAACAAATATTTATTGAATTCGTGAAAATTCGATTCTTTACGTGCTTGATATAAGATCTAACTTCTTTTCCAATCAAATTACAGACTGTTGTCAAGATGATATTGGGAAATCGAGAATGAACTGCTTCACAACGGACAAGAAGCTTATTCAGGTTATTTTTTTCAACCTCATCTCAATTTTATGTTCTTTATTATTATCATTATTATTATTATTATTATTATTATTATTACTCATTAGAGTTTTTCACATCAGCTTACACTGATGGTCTTTCACTGGGGATTGAATGACAGCAAGTCTTCTCAAGTCTCCAGGACTCTTCTCAGTATTCTGGCTGTTCAATAATGCTGTTGTTTGGATGGTCTCCACTCGGCCGCCAACTTCCAAATCCTTCAGGCCCTTTAATAATCCTTTAGCTACCGTGCCAAAAGCACCAATTCCAATTGGTATAATTGTCACCCTCATGTTCCATAGTTTTTCCAATTCTCTAGCAAGGTCAAGGTACTTATCTCTCTTTTAACATTCTTTTAGTTTTATTCTGTGGTCTGCCGGGACAGCAAAGTCGACAATTTTGCAGATTTTCTTTTTTTTGTTGATTTATTATTATTATTATTATTATTATTATTATTATTATCATTATTATTATTATTATTATTATTATTATTTACTCCTTGAGAGTGTTAGCTGATGGTCTTTCACTGGAGTTTGAGTGATAGCAAGTCTCCTCGAGTCTCTAGGACACTTCTCAGTATTCTGAGGTCTGGTCTTCTGAATGTGATTAGGTGGTCCGTTTGTATGTCAATGTCCAATAGGAGTTTATGTGTGTCATTCTCAAAGACAGACCCTGGGTTGTGCATATACCATTTGTTCGTATGGTCAAATTAAAATTTCTTGCACATCTGTCAGTGGATTACGTTGCCGACCCAGTCGTGTCTAGTCTTATACTCCTGTGCTAATTTGCTGCATTAGCTTATAATGTGATTGGTGGTTTCGTCTCTATCGCCACATAGCCTACATTTGCTATTTTGTTGCGTCTTATCTATTCTCGCTTTGATATGATTGGTTCTTATAACGTTGTTTTGTGCTGCTCTTAGGAGAGGTTATGTTTCTCCTTTAAGGTTTCCTTTTCTTAGCCACGTGCAGGTTTTCTCGTGCGGGATGTTACTTATTAGTCGCTTAAAACGCCCATAGTGTTGTTTTTCGTTCCATTTTTGTTTTCTAGTAATTGTCTTTCTATTGGTCTTCGTGTTGTCAGTATCGTTTCTGTTGGTTGTGATCAGTCCTCCTTCGTGCTTTTCTATGTAGTCCTCGAGTCGTTGTATCGATGCGTCAACGCAGTCTTCAATGCTCTGGGATGTAATGCCTTATAGAGGGTCATTAATTTTCTTGTTCTTGAGCCAATTTGCTTAAGTTCTTCTCTGGTCCACTTCAAAAAGGGTCCCGAGTATCTAACGAGGAATACAGTCCAGGTATTTATTTCTTTGATAAGGTTTCTGCTAGGTAGTTTTGTCTCGAGTAGCTTTCTGGTTCTCCTGAAATATTTTTTTCCTAATTTTTTCATTCATCTCCACTTGTTTGATAGTGTCAGCCTCCAAGATACCCAAGTATTTGTACGTTTCCTTTTCTCCGAGCGTGCTAATCTTGTCTTGATTTGGTCGTTCCATTCCGTCCGTCAGGTGTCGTTGCCGCTTTTCATTACAAGCATGGGACATTTTTCTATACCAAATTCCATTCCTATGTTCTGACTGTATATTATGACAGCGTGAATTAGAGTTTCTTGTCTTTTTTCATTTTTTGCAAATATTTTGATGCCGTCCGCGTACATTAGGTGATTGATCTTTTCCTGCGATCTACTAAGTGTGTATCCGACTTTGCATTTTGCGAGTATGGGGTTCAGTGGTATCATCATAATTATGATTGGTAACGCTGCGAGTTTTACATACCAGCGTTAGCTGATGGTCTTTAACTGGAGTGACAGCAAGTTTCCTCAAATCTCCAGGACTCTTCTCAGAATTCTGGCCAATTTTAACAGTGCTGTAGTTTCGACAGACTCGGCTCGTCCTCCGATTTCCAACTCTCCCATCCCCCCTTACCAAGCCTTTGGCGATCATTCCAAGTCGACCAATTACAATTGGTACCACCGTCACCTTTATGCTCCATAGCTTTATTAGTTCTTTAGCAAGGTCTGAATACTTGTCACTCTTTTGGGTTTTTTGTTTTTTTACATTTTTATTCAGTGGTCTGTGGGAACAGCAAAGTCCACTATTGGTCAGGTTTTCTTTTTATTATCATTATTACTAGATCTGGTCTTCTGGTCGGGATTAGGTGATCGGTTTGTATCTCAAAATCTCAGAGAATTTTATGTGTCTCATTCTCAAAAACAAATTCCAGTTTGTGCATATATCATTTGGTATTACGGTCAAATTTAAATTTCTTGCACAATTCCCAGTGGATCACCTTCCCTACCCAATCATGTCTAGTTTTAAACACTTTTGCGCTAGTTTGTTGCATTTGCTTTAGTGATTAATCGTTTCATCTTAATCAGCACATCACCTACACTAGCTATTCTGTTGCGTCTTATCTATTTTCACTTTAACCAGTTGGTTTGTGCTGCTATTTAAAGGGATTAAGTTTCTCTCTTAAAGTTTCCCTTTCGTAGCCATATCGACGACTTCTCGTATGAGATTTCGTCAGTTTGTCGATTATTATTATTATTATTATTATTATTATTATTTACTCCTTGAGAGTTTTTCACATCAACGTTAGCTGATGACTTTATTGACAGCAAGTCTCCTCAAGTCTCCAGGACTTTTCTCAGTATTCTAACCTATCTCAGCAGTGCCATAGTTTGGAAAGTCTCCACGCATCTCGTTAATTTCAAGTCCTCCAGTCCTTGCACCAATCCTTTGATGACTGTACCAAGAGCACCAATTACAATAAGTATAAATGTCACTTTCATGTTTCACAGTTTTTTTCAATTCCCTAGCAAGGTCCAGATATTCATCCTTCTTTTCACTTTCTTTCCGTTTTATTCTGTGGTCAGCCAGGACAGTAAAGTCCACAATTTTGTAAGTTCTCTTTTTTGTTGTTGATTATTATCAGGTGTGGTCGTCTGGCCGAGATTAATTGATCCGTTTGTATGTCAAAATTCCAGAGGAGTTTGTGTGTGTGATTCTCCAGGACAAATGTTGGGTTGTGCATATACCACTTGTTCGTATGGTCAAATTTAGATTTTATTATTATTATTTCCAAGTTTTTTGTACTCCAGCATCAGATAATATTCGTTCACTGGAATCTGAGTGACACCATGTCTTCTCAAGTCTCCAGGACTCTTCTCAGTACTCTGGCTGATCTCAATAATGTTGTAGTTTGGATGATCTCCACTCGTCCTCCTACCTCCAAGTCCCCCAGTCCCATTAATAGTTCTTTGGTGGCTGTACCAAAAGTACCAATCACGATTGGTATAATTTTCGCTTTCATGTTCCACAGTTTTTTTTAATTCCCTAGCAAGGTCCAGGTACTTATCCTTCTTTTCACTTTACTTCAGTTTTATTCTGTTGTCAGCCGGGACAGCCAACTCCACAATTTGGCAACTCTGCGAGTTTTCACACCAGTTTTAACTAGTAATCTTTCACTAGTGTCTTAGTGATAGCAAGTATTATTGCTGTTTTATCGGCAAGGGATTTAGACGGTCTCTCTTGTTCCTAAGATCTCCAGTTCTTGCAGGTATCTTTTCTTGATCTTTAAAACTATTTCAAAGACACCAACTGCCATCGGTTCACTGTCACCTTCATGTTACACAACTTTTTTCATCTCTCTTGCAAGATTCAGATATTTGACTATTATTATTATTATCATTATTATAGCGGGATTTTCACATCAGCGTTTCATAAGATTCTAATTGACAATAACTTTCCTCAGGTCTCCAGGACTCTTCACAGTATTCTGGCCGATCTTTACAATTCTTGTGTTGGTTGAATAGTATCTATTCGTCCTCTGATTTCCAACTCTTCCAGTCCTCATTCTAAGGCTTTGGGAACCATTCCAAGAGCACTTAGTGATATCACCGTCGATCTCATATTCCACAACTTTCTTAGTTCTCGGGCAAGATCCAAGTACTTGCCTCTCTTGTTTTGATTTTGTTTGATTTTCGCTTTGTGGTCTGCAGGGACGGCAAGGACCACTACACAACAAGTCATTTTTTTTATTTTGTTAATTATTACTAGGTCGGGTATTCTGGCCGGAATTAGGTGATCTTCTTTGTATCTCAAAATCCCATTGAATTTTATATATCTTATTTACTAGGTTAGTGTATAAAGGATTTGTTAGTGTGGTCGAATGTCAGTTTCTTGCACAAATCCTAGTGAATCACAGTGTCCACCCAATCATGTCTAGTCGTATATTCCTTCTGTGCAAGTTAGCAACTTTCGTTTATCTTGCGATTAATGGTTTCATCTCTACCGCCATTCTGTTGGCCATTATCGATTTTGGCTTTAATATAATTGATCCCTATCGCGTTATTTTTTGCTGCTATTAGAAGAAATTCAGTTTCACTTTTTGTAGCTATGCCCGGGTCTTCACGTGAGAGATTTCACCGGTTTGTCACTTGAAATATACACGCAGTTGTTTTTATTTTTATTTCTGTTTCCTAGTTTTTACTTTTCTGTCCATCCTTATGTTGTCAGTGCTGTTATTGGCGCCTGTTGTTAGTCATTCTCTGCTCTTCTTTATGCAGTCTTTGAGTCCTTGTATTGATGAATCCTTGCTATCTTAAATACTGGCGAGTTCTCTTCCTCCTTCATTTCTTGACACATATATTTGTCTATGTCATCTCTCGAATATAAGGCTTTATACGCACATTTTTCTAGACTAAACTCTATTCATATATCCTGGCTGTATATTTTGTTGTTTTTATCAAAGTTTACAATTCTTTTTATCTTATTTTATTGATTTATTTTATTTTTATTTTTTTATTTTTTTATTTTTTTTGCGAACAGCTTGATGTCGTCGATGAACATAACGGGATTACTCTTTTCTTGTGATTTTGTAAATTTTAGCCCTCGCAGCATTTTCTAAGAATGTAAATAAGAGGCATCATTGTTATTACAAAAAGTAAATGGCAAAATCTTCATAGTTGATGCCTCTCTCGATTTTCGCCTCAGCTAAAGTTTTTCCTCCTGTTGTCAATTCTACTTTCCTGTTTGTCATTTTACGGCTTGTTCTGATATCTTACATTTTATTAAACAGTTTACAGGTCACTATTTCAAGACCATATCAAAGGCCTTTTTTGTTGTTATTCAACACCATGTCTACACTTTTCAACCTCAATATGCTGAGGATGTGCTGATCAATGTACAGTAAATCATCTTTTCCACTTGTTCCCATGTGGCATCTTTTCTGTTCTGCAGGAAACAGTTCCTGGCATAAAAGCGAGTAATAGATCTCCTCCCTAATATGTGCTCTTATGATGTTGCACATCATAGGTAGACACGTTATTGGTCTATAGTTGCTGAGGATGGTTCCTTTTTGGGAATCTTCCTGGATCAAGATAATCTTTCCCTTAGTTAACCATATGAGAATATTTTCTTCATCTAGGCATCTATTCATTTGAAGAGACAGTCTTTCATGTTTACACTAGAATTTTTCAAACATGTCCACCTCAGAGCCTTCTTCGAGTCCTTGCAATTCTTTTTTCAGGTTATTTACGCTTTCAAAATTTCTATGTTCTTTCTGTTCCCATATTTTACTTCAAAGTTGTTGCTTCCTTTGCATTTTGTTTTTAGCTTGTCCACGTGCATCCTCCACCTACTAATGGAATGTCTTGTTTTGTTTTTATTACCTGACCCTGTCTTGATATTCTTTACGCCTCCCTTCTTTCGCCAAAATCTTTTGATTTAATTCCTCAAGTTGAATTGTCAGACTTATTTGCTGTTTTGTTTTGTTCTTTAGTATTTTATTTTCAGCTTTACTTTCGGATTCTTACAATCCTTCACCGTGTCTTTACCCAAAACCTAACATGAGGGAAGCTAATGATTTATATTCGATGTGTTTATGCTTTTGCGGACTATTGTTATTAATATTTCTTTACATTTTTTCACATCAGTTGTTACTGGTGATCTTCACTGAAATTCGAGTTACAGTGATTCGCCTCCTTTCAAGGTTCTTGTGAAGTGTTCCAAGGGCTCCCGTTATGATTGGTATCACCGTCACCCATGGTGTAATGGTTACCGTCCTAGGAAATGGACGCGGCGACACGAGTTCAAACCCTGGATGAGACTAATTGCATTTCACATAGCACTAATACCCTTGGGAAAGGTATGAATCCAATTATTCTCCCTCTAGCTATGGGTAAATAGTAGGGCAGACTAGGTTCTTCAGCCTTGGTGAGGCAACTAGTCTAGGAGAAGGAAAACTGTGAATTCAAACCTGTTAAACTTTGCTTAAAAATTGACCTTGTGTCACATCCTGCTCGAGTGGAGGGGTTGGGTAAATAGGATCACCGTCACCTTCAAGTTTTACAACTCTTTCAACTCTGTCGCAAAGTCCGGTTACTGTGTTTTTTATTTATTTCATTTTTCTCTGTTAGAATGCGAAAATCAATAAATTCACTCTTTTTGTTGTTAGATAATAAGTGATTCGAACTTCCTGTCTAGATTCGGTGATCCCTTTGTATCAAAAAACTCCAGAGAATTTTAAGCATCTCGTTTTTACATATAACATTTGTCAGTATAATCAAACTTTATTTTCTTGCACTATTCCCATTGAATCATCTCTTTCACCAAGTCATGCTTACTCATGTACCAATTTGATTCATTCTCTTATTAAATGATTATCTGTTTCTTCTATTTGCCCACATACCCTACACATCTTACTTTCTTACGTAATATTAATTTTTACTTTGATGTTATCAGTTTTTATGACATTATTTTGTGCTTCTATCAATAAAGATTCAGTTTCTCTCTTTAGGCTGTCCGTCCGTGACCATATTCAGGTCATCTCATTTGCAATATCATTTGTTTGTCCTTAGAATTGTCCTTATAGTATTTTTATTTCCATTTTTGTTTTCAATTTTTTTTTCTTGTTTGTCTTTAAGTCATTTCTGTTGAGATTACTGTTACTGGCGACTGTAATTAGTCTCTCTTTGATCATTTTCGTACATTCTTTTGTCCCAGGATTATTGTATCAATGCAATTCTAAATACTGATGAGTCCTCTACCATTTGTCTAAATTCCTTTTTTGTTACTTTTTGAAAGGGTTTAGAATATTTTGCAAAAGGCTCTGTTCAGCTATTTATTCCTTTGATAAGATGTCTGATGCAGAGTTTGGTTTCTTAAAGTTTTCTTATTCGTCTGAAGTACTCCTTTCTCACTTTTTCTTTCATTCGTGTTTCCTGAATGGAAATTTAAATATTTCCTGGTTTCTGTCGGGGGTGGGTCTGAGAATTCTCAAACTTTGAGCTCTTTTCCTTCCGTTCTTTCTCTTTTTCCTTTTATTATTTTCAAATTCCTTTCTTATATCTTAGTTGTAGATTCTAATAGTTTCTTTGAAGGTTTGCTTGTTCTTTGTCATTCTTGGCAAATATTTTGATATCATCCTTATGCATAAAATATTTTATCTTTTCCTGTGTTTTTGTCAATTTACATTTTCTTAGTTTATCATTGGCTGGTATCATTTCTTTAATAAATAGCAGAGAGAGACGATAATTAGTGTGTCTGGAAGATGAATCTTAAGATTTTTATCTCTGCAAGTATTTTATTTTTTCTTTTCTCTTTTTTATTTTCTTTTAGAATCTAAATTGTTGTATCCTCGTAGTTTTCAATATGTGCGATTTAGAATTCTTATAATTACTTTATTTTTACATCGGAAATAGAGTGAAGCAAGCAAGTATTTAATTCTGTCATAAAAACAGTTTACAGGCTGAAATACCAACCTTTGAATAGGAGACATGATAAAAATACCTGACGGTTGACAAAAAATCCAAGTGTCCCAGACATGTTTTTGAAAAGTTTATTATTGTTTTCATTACAAGTTAAAATAAATAATCAAATCTACACAATGGACCATCGAAAATACATCGGTAATACCTTTGAATAAAATATGAATGAGTAGAACGATTCACCTTTATTTTACAAATTTGTTATACAATCCTGGACTCAATTATTGACACCCATAAAATTTCAGAACATAATGTAGAATACGGCCCAAAACTAACAAAAACAAATCTGATGAAATGTGATATAACATATGACATGGATTTTCGGTTCGTTCCTAGTGACCCCGTGTGCTTTGACAAGCTGTCACGCTGGGATGAGTAAACAGAGATATGACAGCACATAAGGGCACTCGGATATAGCCGGTGTGTAACCGGAAGGAGATCACGTGACGAGAACCACGCGGTCCGATGCAGAGAATTGCAGTCGAGTGAAGGACACGCAGCCGATCGGGTCGTCTCTGACGAGCTTGCAAGGGGGTGCAAGCATTGGCACCTCCTGGCTCCCGGAAGAAGATATGGGAAGAAGTTCTTTCTCTGAGTATAAGTCTCTCCATCTATCTCTCAATAAACAACAAACAGTGGACCCCTTTCAAGAATAAAATGAGTGATATATTTTGATAAAGAAGTGTTTCGTTCGTTCATTGAATTACGTAAATCGTTGCAATACAACAGAAATAGCTTTGATCTTTTGACAAATCATCATTGATAAAGCATAAGAAATAATAAATAGAAACTGTCGTGATTTTCCGTTTATTTCTAAGAAAAAATAAACCCCCCAAAAATGAAAGGGTGCAAATAATGATGACCATTAACATATATATATATATATATATATATATATATATATACGAGATGTGACAATTTAATTCCTGTTCACTGTTAGTTGATGTTACTTTCAAAGAACTAGCCATGTAAAACTCTACATTTCGTGAGAGGATGGTAATATTGATGGAAACTTTCTTGAACCTCATTTTCCTGGAATACATTTCTCAAATTAAGTCACGTGTAGCTGGGTTTCAGGAATGTCAACAATTTTCTTTGTCCTGACAGAAGCTTTTTCAAACGTAGAAATAGCTTCACAGAAGTAATAGTTAAGAGAGTGGTCCATTTTTGATAATGGAATTCTTAACTCAAAGGTCCCTGCATTATTCAAAAGATCAGAAGAAACGTGAAGCTGGCATTGTTTCCACCACATCAGTCAAGATTCGTGGCACTATCTTTAAAAAATTTTTTTTTAATTTTTTTAAAATCCTCTGCAATAATCTGTAGCATTTTCTCCTTGTTTATATTCATCTTTCTGCTATCAGTCGCATAATTAATCATCGGTTGGAGCGCACTCAGGTTCCCTCTCTGTCAACATTTGGTTTGGTTTCTTTGTTTTAATGACACATCAACTCTTTTAGGTTATTTAATGCCAAAGCCATTCTCCTAGAAGAGCAGTAGTGGTACTATTTAACCCATAGCTGGGAGAATAAGGGGGTTCATACCTTTCCCAAGGGTATTTGCCCGAAAGTGAACGTAATAGCGCGACTGGAGTACGAACTCACGTACTACGATTCCGCAGTCCATCGCTTTAACCATTGCACCACGAGGACACCCCCTCAATATTTGGACCAGTTACTTGTGTTTTGGGCTACCCACATCATTGTGCATATCTCACCCTTCTTTAAACCACTTCTGCCACTCGAATACACTCGATTTATTCATAGCAGGTTCATTATATGCCAACTTTGATCAGGCAAACATTTCACAAACACTCTTACAAATATCCATACAAAACTTATTGATAACCCACTTCTTAAGATTTCTTTCACTTATTTTCTACCAACGAAATAACATGAAGACGTATAACTTCCTCTACTGCTCGGCAACGAATGACTCTTCTGAAAGTGGAAGGTGGAACTTGTCTGCAATTGTTCCTGTACAAACTTTTGCCTCCCTCATCACTCATGCTGTGGTTATTTCGCAAATTAAGTTGTCGCAGCTCGTATATATAAAGAAAACATTCCTGAACAAGTACATCCCAAACAATCTTTTACAAAAACGAGATTTTCTTATAAAACAAAGAATTCTCATTTTGTTTCTTTTTATCAATGATAAAAATTGATTTAAGACAGATACAACACTCTAATCCTAGCGGTCCGACGAACAAAGCATTAGATATATTTAAATTCTATATCTATTCAACGATGCGCAAGTTTGGCCATGAAAGAGGAAAGCAAAGAAATACAAACGTATCTTGGCATACTTTAGAATTTTGAACTGCCTGTGACTTCCAAGTAGAACAAAGATAAGTCAAGTATTTTTACAATGCGTGGCAGCTGGCCGATGTACCCAAAACACAGATAAAATGATTCATAAGTCGCTTCTCCTCTAAATCTATCCCAACTTTTTTTCTGGTGAGAGAAGAAATCCACAAAGACGTGGACAGTCAAAACTAGTTGTCTGAATTTTAAGAGGATTGATGTTTATCCGGAAGACAAACCCAGATGAAAAGAAATAAAGATTTCTTTGTCTTGATTCACTCTTGGTCGACTTGGAGTGAACAGAAATCAAATGAATGATCGGCAAACTAAAGATATCACGAAAGTTATGCCTACAATTTATTTCCTCAAAAACTATGGAATAACACGGTTTGATAGAGAAAGTTTTCAGCTACAAAACATCATCTTTTCCACATCATCACCACCATTAGTTATATATTGTCACCAGCAATGAACATGTTGTCCGCTCTTAAATTAATGCATCCGATATATCTTGTAAGAAACTACAGCAGGTGGTAGAAACACAATAACACTGTTGGATAAGACAAGTTTTTAATTAAAAAGCAATATTTCTAATCTTTCAAATTAGACTGGACATGGCTTTATTTTCTTAGACTATTATAATTGTATTGTTCTAAAAACATCTCTCTATGATGAGTTGTTGTTGCAGTGTTAAGGTTTTGGTTTCTTTATTTAATGGTATATCAGTATTCGTTGGATATTTAATACAAAATTCGTCCTTGATAAAGAACAAGGCTGGTACAGGGATAAGGTGATTCACACCTCTCCAACGGATATTGGCCCGAAAGGGAATCTAATAGCTCAATTGGAGTTCGAACTCGCTTACTACGTTGTCGCAGCTCAACACGTTAGTCATTACGCCACATATTCATTATTCGAATTACAGAAACATATATATATATATATATATATATATATATATATATATATATATATATATATATATATATATATATATATATATATATATATATATATATATATATATATATATATATATTATATATATATATATATATATATATATATATATATATATATATATTATATATATATATATATATATATATATAATATATATATTTATATATATAGTAATATATATATATTATATATATATATATATATATATATATTTATATATATACATATTATATATATATATATAATATATATATATATATATTACTATATATATATATATATATATTATATATATATATATATATATAGTATATAATATATATATATATATAGTATATATATATATATATATATATATATATATATATATATACTATATATATATATATATATATATATATATATATATATATATATATATATATATATATATATATATATATATATATATATATATATATATATATATATATATATATATATATATATATATATATATATATATATATATATATATATATATATATATATATATATATATATATATAATATATATATATATACTATAGTATATATATATATATATATTATATATATATATATATATATATATATATATATATAATATGCGTGTGTGTTCGTCTGTGTGTCTGTTTGTGTGCATGTCTGTTTTTGCGTGTAAGAATGTCTGTGTATGTATGTATGTGGGTGTGTGTGTTTGTGTGTGGAATATGTCTCATTAAAATGTTACCCATGCTTAGAGTAACGGTTATTGTCTTAAGAAATGAAATCAGCTATTCATATTCAAACTCTGAACGATGCTGTTAGCGTTTGATGTATGTTAATGCTTTTGAGAAAGGAATGAATCCCTCTCCCTGTCAAACTATGAGTAAATAGTAGGGCAGACTTGGTGTTTTAAACTGGTTGATCCACTATTTAAATAGTTGTTTAAAGGAATTGATTTGATAAAAAAGCAACCAAAAATAAACTGGCAATGTAGCATATTCATTCTTTGAATGACATATATATATATATATATATATATATATATATATAATATCCAGTCAGTGTCTGAAAACAATGGGTATGGATTATTTGTGTATAGAATATATGATGTAATTCATATAAATCTATGGTAGTGCTGTTTTTCACCCTCAAATTAAGTAAATCATCAGAAGAGACGAAGATTTTTATATTCTAACTTGGTTTGAGTTTTCTTCCAGTTATATATATATATATAATATAATATATATAATATATATATATATATATATATATTGCCTCTCAGTTGTGAGAACACCTGCTTTAATGAACTTTTGAAGTGAGTGCGTTTCTAAATAGTCGTAATTTCACTGGCTCGTTTGTTTGTTTGCAGAGATTTCCCCAGTGTTGTTTTTAAAGGGCTGCCCTTCAAATGGTGATCGTGTTAATTTGTTCGCATGGCTGTATATGGTTGATAAATCTTAAATCTGTCCTTTTTGAATATTGTTATGAAAGGAATGCAATTCACCCTCATTTTCGGTTTTACTTTTAGGGTGTCTTCTATTGGTATGGCGATGGCTTCAGTTGGCTGCTTTTCGATTAGCGTATGAGGATATCCGCGTGTTAAAAACTGTTGTTTAAGTTTAGAGTTTTGAATTTATTCTCATGTGTGCAGATTCGTTTTTATATGATCGCTTGTAAGTAGGGAGGGCTATCTTTTAGGTGATTTGGGTAAGATCTGTAATCGAGATAGTTTTTTGTGTTAGAGGGCTTTGTGTGTAATGATTTTTGTATTTGTGTGTTCTTGTCAATACATAATAGGGAATCTAAAAATGCGATTAAATTCATGGTCGAATTTGATCGAGTCGTGTACCATACTTCGGTGTGTTAATGAAATTATTCATAATATCCAAGAGCGCTTTGAGACCACTAGACCCAATAATCAAGAGCCGTTTGAATATTTTGTGAGTAAACCCCAACTTAAATAGTATTTTTTAAGAACTAAGCATTCTAACCAATCGTCGATTAAGTAAACTCAGAGAAATAACAGGAAGCAACAAAATACTAACAATAAAGTCTTTCGTAGGAAACTCATGAAAAGTAAGTAAAGTTGGCGACCGTAGTCGAGGGTGACCTGAAGGCTCCCTTTTCGATAGCTACTACACCGAGGTGTCGGGGAGGGCGCTACTCCTTTCCCTGGATTGCTCCACTTTACTCTTGATCCTTACCTTATAATGCTGATCGTTAAGCAAGGTAGCATCAAGTACCATTTTGTGATAATACCCCTCGCCCCCACAATCTCAGCTACCTTAAACCACTCCTGGCCAGTGATTCATTCAGTGGTTTTTCTCATCTCTGACCGGGGGTATTTCACATTCCTTTACACATACGTAAAGCACAACCGAACAAATAAACAAACACGGACTTGGGTTAGCTCCAAGCGCAAGAAATGAGAAGTCTGTGACTCTAAACATTCTGTGAGCTAACGCGAGTGTGTGTACTCGAGCGTGTGCTCGAGCGAGAATTCTCACAAAGCCACCAGCAATGATAACATCTTCTCGCGTTGGTTTGCCCGGCCTCTTTAGGTCAACAGGTCGTAGCAGTTGTTTTTCTGACTTCTGTTGATTCTCTTCTATGCCCTGCTTCCATCTTCTCACTGCTTCCTATTGCCGACTGTGTAAAGTTTTTGATCTGGACTGCTATCTCAAGCTGACTGTTCTCTTCCGCTCCCTTATGCTTACTCACTTCTTCTCTTGTACCTTCCTTCCCTCGTCTTTCCGATCTCGTGGGAGATCTCGTGCGCTGGCTTTTTGTGTGGGTTTCGCGCCAAAACAGACGAAGGGATCCTCTGATTGGCATCCAAACATCCACACAACGAATGCCCAACATCGTGTCACAATTTTTTGAGTATTTGGTATGACTCGACCTGGGATTGAACCCAGGTCTCCCGGGCTATTGGCGAACACTCTAACCATTATGCCAATGTCTGGTAAACCCACGATAAAACCCACTAAATTTTGCCAACTGTTGAATATCAAGAACAACCTATGTAGCAGACACTTCAAATCAACCAACTCACTCACTAGTTTCACAGCCGAAAAGAATTTTAATATCTAAGACGTTTCAAATTGCTGAAGCAAAATGGTAATTTATTCACTGGAATGCACAGGCTGCCAAGTACAATGGAAAGTCAGATTGAATAACTACTGACATAGGATCTAATCAATGGATCAGAACTATCCAATATTAATCAAACACTTCAGTTAAACGGTCACGAATTTAACAAAGATGCAAAATTCCCAATCATAGAAAGAATTAAAAAGTCCAAAAACAGATGAGCCATTTGAATTGAACACGAAACTTAATTACCTGACCTGAAAAGAATAAAGATTTACTAACCGTATACACCGATGCAAATAAACTACAAAATAAATCGCTACTAATGTTAAGAACTGCCCCTTGAAAATAACACTAAGAAAAAATCTGCGCAAATCAACAATCCTAATATGAAACACACTCCTTTCAAATCTAATAAAAACACATTGAAACAGATGTTCTCACAAGAGAGAGGCAAATAAGAGTTCTGATACAAAGAAACAGTCTATCTGTAAATGACAATATATATGCTCCCTGCGTGGGTTGAGCTCTCTAGTAGGGATATTTTCCGGCTGCCACATACGCTGAAATACAAAAGCTTTTCTCAAGAATTGAGCTCCCCAAGTGACCGATAACGTATACGTAAAAAGGTATGCATAAATAATTCCTTCACTTACGCTGAGAATGACGATGGCTCTATTGTTAGATATCCAAAAGACGTAAAGTTTTTGATCCCAGCTTTAAGCATCTCGGCTCCCTAGCCACACTGAGGAGTTGTGATATAACGAAGCGGTGTGTCTGTAGATGACTATATATATATATATATATATATATATTTGAGACTAAGTAGACATACTTTGATCTGACAATAATTTTCAGACAAATGGATTTGCTACACCAACAGCACATTTTACATCGCTTACAACTCCTTAAAAATATTTCAAAAATATTTTGATTTGAAAAAAACCTAAACACTTTCTAAATTGCTTCTTTTTCCCCACAAAACTTTTTCAGGAAGAGATGAGGTAAGGTCGAAACTAATAGAGAACCATCAAAAAATAAAATACATAACATATTCCTATTTCGTTTATGAGACACGCACACACACGCAAATACACACACACACACACACACACGCACACATATATATATATATAATTCACCACACGCAAACACACACACACACACACACAAACACACACACACACACAAACACACACACACACACACACACATATATATATATAATTCACTAATACACCATGGTGAGTTTTGCAATAATTTGGTAAAAGTGAGGCACAATTCCACAGGTCCAGATGCAATTTCCGAGGTCGTCAAGGTGACGAACCAAACTGATCTGTAAGATATCGAGCTTGCCACATTCCCTCGAAGTGCTCTCACCTGATTTACCAATATATATATATATATATATATATATATATATATGAAGTTTTGTTTTTTTTTTATTTAGAGCAATGTATAGTCGTCAGTCTGGTAATGCTAATATACCCGAAGGATGACTACACATTGCTCCAAATAAAAGAAAAACCTTCATAGAAAAATTCCAACCCACAACAGAACCTAAGCACGCACACACACACACACACACACGGATAGATAAAACACGCGAGCGAGCGCACGCACACCAGCAAACAGGAACAAAAAATAGTAGTCAGCTGAATTTTATTGCACACCACACACACACATGCATACACACAAGCACACACGCACACACAATAACCCAGTAAGAAAAACAAAAATCTCTATGTCATATCAAGTATCAGAGATTATTTAGGGAACAAAACGAAATTGTATAAACACATACATAGACACGAGTACTCAGTAATAAATTATTATTATATTAATGCGTTGCATCTATTTTGAGAGAGTTTTGAATAATAAATAATTTGTGACGCAAAATATTTTCCTCTCTTGTCCAATGCATTGGGATCGAGGATTAATAGTTGTTATGGAATGCTATCATCAAATCTGAAACAAAAAAAAACACATTACATTATTCGTAGAGTTATTAACAGGCACATGAGTCCCATCTATATCGAGACTTTCGATATATGCTCTGACATCGATATATAGCATTCTTTATTTATATATATAGAAAACTACATTGTTTATTTATACATATTTATATATATATTAGTTTCTGAACTAGAATTATGATTCCTTTTTTTCCTTTTTAGTTTGGTGAGTTCTGTCTTAATCCAAGCTCTATTCTAATCTTGCGCCAGACATGGATAATCTAAGGAATTCTTTATATAGATGATTGATTTAAGTATAAGATCCATATATATATATATATATATATGTGTGTGTGTGTGTGTGTGTGTGTGTGTGTGTGTGTGTGTGTGTGTGTGCACAGGCACTTTGTTTCTGACTATTTTATAGTTGATCCGTTCAAGTCTTTGACCTCAGGATAGAATGAATTAAAATAGGCGCCATATTTTTTCAAAATACTTTCGGACTCAGCTGGAGCCATCTTCGAGAGAACGAACAAAGAAATGACAAACACAATATCGATAAATATCCATTCATATGAAAAGTTGTAGGATGAACAAGTTGGAGGGGAATTCATTCAATCAAGATATCAAACGACTCATGAAAATTTGAACGTTTTAACAATAAAATTAGCAGAAACAAAGTGTCTGTCCTATTTAATCAAGAACGCTATCTATCTATCTATATATATATATATATATATATATATATATCTCATTCGTCAAGTCGCACTGCTAGCACTGATGTCCTTAACTCTCTCTCTCTCTCTCTCTCTCTCTCTCTCTCTCTCTCTCTCTCTCTCTCTCTCTCTCTCTATCAGTTCCTATCATCGATCGCTCCCAGCAGGTCTTCCAAACTACATCCTGTGTCTGCGCAGAACTGCTGTACGTAAGTTCATGTTGGTCGGGCAAAACTGGCACGACCATATGAAGAGGTCCAAGAAGAAGTCTATTGATGAGTTCGTTCTTGTTTCTCCAGCAATGTCCCACATGTCTTGATCGTCTTACTTGGATTGTTTTTAGAGATGGGAGCAAAGTAGCCGAACATCTGGGCGCTGTATCTTCTTAAAGTTTACGCAACACAGAATGCCTATTTTCTTAGAAATAGAAAGTATTCTTTCTGTCAGATAATTTGCCTACGTTCTTGAAATCAATTCAGTACAGTTATTCTATGATCAATAAATTGTCTTTCATTTGAAAGCTTTTTGCATCATACAGTTCGCCTCTCATTCACTGTTTGGTTTGTCTACTAGATTTGGTTTGGTTCGGTTTGGTTTTATGTCATATCAGCTAGTGTAGGTTATATAATGCCAAATCCTTTTTGTACATATAGATTAAAATACATGATTTCGAAAAAGATTTTATAGATAACTTTTTAAAAACAACCCGAGCTGATTTTTTTTTTTTTTTACACAATTAAATGTTTTCACTAATTTCTATCAAATACGAATTATTATATTTACATTTGTTTGTTCAGTTTAATGTTTTCAAGTATTGCTATCTTATAATAACAATTCAATTAAACATCAGTCATTAATTTGCACACAGTTAAATGACCAAACAGTTCTATTTCAAACAATTCAGTTTAACATAAGTATACAGGTTTTTTTACACACAGTTAAATGTAAAAACAGACAATTTCAAACAATTTAGTTTAGCAAAAGTATACATCTTAACTGCTAAACAATTCTTTTTGACGAATAGATAGAAGGGGTACCCTGCATTCACCAAAGCTCCATCATTATTGAAACTTCACCATCAGATCTTTTAGTGTCAGGACACCCATTGGAGTAGTCTTACTCCTCTTCAGAAATTCACTCTGCGTATTTTACAACCTCAGCTGACTGGGCCATCGTCTACTTGGAGCAGGCGCCTCTGGTGGTGTAATGGTTAGCAAGCTCGACTAGCAAACCTACACGAGTGAGTTCGAGTCTCATTGGGTGCCCCTTTCATATGGCCTTGTGCCACATCTAAGCAAAAAGCTTAGTAAATTTCCATTGTCTACTAGGAGCAAATACATTTCACAAACCAAATATAATGTATGAATTGTCCTGCACACATAAACACAATGTGACATGCACTTCTAAATTTTGGATTTTTTGTGCGTGCCTCTCTCTCTCTCTCTCTCTCTCTCTCTCTCTCTCTCTCTCTCACACTCCTACCACTATAAAATGACTTCATTTCAAACCTGGTCAGATAGGAAGTCGGATAAATCTATTTACTCCTCATTTTGACAATGAACTGTTCAACTTTGTAAAGTTGTCCTTTTTTTTTATAACGAGCTGAACGTAACTACTCCCTTTAATTGTCCTTTGAGAATAGAAACTAGTGAACTATTTATGTAATTGATCCAGGCGCTAGTTGCTGTGGTGTAATGCGTTTAACTATATTTTTAAAAGATAAATCATTGAAAAAAAAACTTTCTAAACATCAAGCTCATTTCCATATCGATTATTTGTAGAAATCCTGTTTTTGATAGAAAAATGAATCGAGCTGACTTTTTTTGGGGGGTGGGGGACAATAAACAATTTCACATTGGATGCAAACTTTTTCGAAAACAGGACATTAAACAAATTATCTAAGCTCCTGAGAATTTCTTCATTTAGCTATAAATGAACACGTTCAGACTGATTTCAATTTTCCACATTGCTATATGGATTCTTGCTTTCACAAACAAGATGGCAGCTGACAAAATTGTTTCCATGAAGCTATGGCCGCGTTTACGTAACAATATTAATGCTGAGTTGTGTTGGTAAATTAAACAAAAAATAGCTATGAAAGATTGAAAAGTAATGACTGGAAACAGAAGAGATAAAATTAACGTCGTAAGGATTGAAAATTTGCTTGAAGAATCTGATGAGCTCTGCAGAAACAATTCTTGAAATTATTAGATATTGTCCTTAATTTTATTTAATTAGCCTACTTCACTTCCCAACTGAGAAAGTTAGAATTTTCCCGGTTGAATATTTTTCCTTTATTTTCTTTGTTTTGGGTCTTTGTTTTATTTTCCTTTGTTTTGCTTTTTGTTTTTTCATTTTTGTTGTTGTGGTTATTGTTGTTGTTGTTGTTGTTGTTGCTGCTGCTACTACTACTGTTACTGCTGCTACTGCTACTACTATTACTGCTGCTGCTGCTACTGATGATGATGATGATGGTATAATAAGGATGTTAGCATTTCAAAAATACTCTTTAACTTGAGAAAGCAACGAGTAGGTGAAAATAAAATAAAAAGCTCGATTCTTCAAAGAAACAAGGGAAGATAATCAGTTTTTAATGAAGAGTTAATCCCTATTGCGAGCAATTGACTTGTTAAAAAGAAATTAAATTTTAAAAGTCCTTCATTTGAATTTTATTTTCTTGCTTTATTATTTTTAATTATTTTTAAATTTTATTTTTTTAATCATTTTTAATTATTTTTGATTATTTTTAATTATCCATTTAGACGAAATTGTTTTTTTTTATTCAAAATTTCTCCTTTACTTCTTCCTTCTTCTCGATCACCTCATTTTTCTTCTCATACTTCTCCTCAATCTCCTTTTCTTACATTTGCTTAATCATTGTCTACACTTCCTTGTCTCTCTATTTTATCCCCAACATCTAATCTTATATCTTCAACAACTACTTCCGTTTCTCTTCCCCTCCTTTTCTTTACCGTTCTTCAACCTCACCCTTCTTCTCCTTCTTCTTTTCTACGAATTTTTATGTCTTTTATTTTTTTTTCTTTTCTTTGGTTTTTGCCTTCTTTTTTCTCTAACTTATTCCGATTCTGTTAAAAAAAACATTGATAGCGACTGCTGAAACTTCATGGTTTTAAAAACTATCCTAGTGGTTCACTAGTAGTCTTTTGATCCTCAGCAAGCTTTCTGATCCACCAGGAGTCTTCTCATCCACTAAGAATTTTTTGATCTTCAGTAGGTTTTCTGATCCACTTGTAGTCTTCTGGTCAACAAAAATTTTTCTGGTTTACAATTAGTCTTTTGTTCCATTATTTGTCTTTTCAATCGAAACTAGTTTTAGGATTCATTGATAATCTGATGCACAATTAGTTATTTGATCAACAACTTGCACATTCGGCTGGGGCTGTTGAATATGTTGACTGCATCTCTACCAAGGAATAAGAGTAGCACCATAGCACCAAATGAGAAGGGTGTAACGTTGCGGCACGAATCTCGAACATCAATAGGCGTTACACTTCTCAAATACAAGATGAATCCGTTGCTTCAAATACGAAAGGTTTATTGGCCGACTGAAACATTTCATACAGTAGTCGGCCATCGAATCACGAGAGAAAGATAAAGTAAACGAATTACTTGTGATATGGATATGCTAAGACTTTCATGTGTGTGAGACGAACGAAAATACCGACAGCGCTTTCTTCGCCCATAGCAGGCCTTTCGCCTCAAGGGCTATCGCAGCTTCAACCCTCAGCTCTTGCCTCTAAACTCTCAACAGCCCAAACTCTGAACTGCTCAACTGACAAAAAATGCTGCTTAAATAATATCTCTTAATTATTCCATTCACTGATTATATAAGAGCATGTGTCTTTAACTTACTTGTGTGATGTCACCTTCCAAAGTTAACTGACATGTATTCAATTTATTTGCTTGTTAACATCCGGCCTTCAACTATGATTTCAAAACAAATCTCTACAGTGTCGCCTTAGGTGATTTCCAAAACAACACATCAACCCAACATCCAGTCGATTTTTTAGCCAACCCACTAAATATAATTAATTATCATTCTTAATTATATTACATAAGATCCCCCACGAGTGTCCTGTATTTGACACTAAACCATCTGATGGGGAGCTTTGAGGAATGTAGATGCCCTTTCCTTGCTATTACTATCAGGTCTACTCTGACCCTTAGTTTTCAAATTAGGGTTTCATCTATGGGTCAAATAGAACTATTTAATCATTTACATTACTTGAAAACATTTGATTGTGTGACTGATTAAAACACTTGTGTTAAATAGCAATATGTGAGCAAAAGATTGAATAATGTTGAATGGAATTATTAGTGTTGGATAGCAATACTTGAAACAATTTAGTGTCCTGAGAATAAAATGAGACTCCATTTGATAATGAGGCTCCAGTTCTGGAGTTTAGTGAACGTGAAGTATTTCTTCATTGTCATTACTCTTTCTTCTACTCTGACCCAGGGTAATTACCCCAGTTAGTCTCCAACGTATCGGTCAATTAGAACTATTACGTCATTTATTATATTTTAAACAATTTAAATGTGTGAAAACAAATTTAAAAAATGTTGAATAGAATTATTAGCATAAAACAGAAATACTTGAAACCATTTAACTGAGTTAAAATAAATGGTTAGTATTAAATTAGATCGGAATACTTGATGAACTGTAAAATTGCAATTCTTGAAACCCTTTTATTTGGCTCATCACAAATGAATTCTAGCCGGTTTAAAAATATTACATGCAAGATATTTGTTTACAAATTATATATATTTAATGCTTAAACAGAATACGGTATTAAATAACCTTTAAGAGTTGATATGCCGTAAAATACAAAAAACAACCAAAAATCATCAACAAGTAGTTATCTGATACACTACCAGTCTTCTGATACAATACTAGTCTTTTGATCGACTTCTAATTTTCTGGTTCACATCGAATTTTCTGATACACTATTAGTCTTCAGATTCACTTCTAGTTTTCTGAACAACTACGGGTTTTCTAATGCACAATTAGTTTTCTGATCTACAAATAATAATCTGATCCACCATTAATTTCTGATCCACTATTTCTTATCTGATCCATAATCAGTCTTCTTATCCACTATTAGTTATCTAGTCCAATCCTCTATGAGTTGTATAAGGAACGCCAACGTGCAAATAAACAGACGCCTTTTTCGGTATATTTTTAAGTAAACTTAGGAAGTGATCAGTTTTATTTATTTATTTATTTATTTATTCATTTATTTATCATTTGTGTCATTTTCTTTATCTAAAATTATATATGAATAATATATTTTTGATTATTTAAAAATTTACGATTGTTTATTTACGATATTAAATTGATGCATAAATTGCTTTATTTAAAAAGTATCAATTAAATAATCTCTGCAATGAAAATTAAATATATTATATTTAAATTAATTATAAACTTGGTGCAAGTGGCCGAGCTTCTTTTATTCATTTATATTTTATTATTAACTAAAAAGACGTTCTTTGACTTTGTACATCCCAGTCTGGTTTTTTTTTTCTTCTTTTGATCTTTTAATTTCGCAACAGTTACAATAAATACAAAAAAGAGGTTCTTTGACTTTGTACATCCCAGTGTGGATTTATTTTCTTTTGATCTTTTAATTTCGCAACAGTTACAATAAATACAAAAAAGAGGTTCTTTGACTTTGTACATCCCAGTGTGGTTTTTTTTTTTTCTTTTGATCTTTTAATTTCGCAACAGTTACAATAAATACAAAAAAGAGGTTCTTTGACTTTGTACATCCCAGTGTGGATTTTTTTTTCTTTTGATCTTTTAATTTCGCAACAGTTACAATAAATACAAAAAAGAGGTTCTTTGACTTTGTACATCCCAGTGTGGGTCTTTTTTTTCTTTTGATCTTTTAATTTCGCAACAGTTACAATAAATACAAAAAAGAGGTTCTTTGACTTTGTACATCCCAGTGTGGGTTTTTTTTCTTTTGATCTTTTAATTTCGCAACAGTTACAATAAATACCAAAAAGAGGTTCTTTGACTTTGTACATCCCAGTGTGGGTTTTTTTTTCTTTTGATCTTTTAATTTCGCAACAGTTACAATAAATACAAAAAAGAGGTTCTTTGACTTTGTACATCCCAGTGTGGGTTTTTTTTTCTTTTGATCTTTTAATTTCGCAACAGTTACAATAAATACAAAAAAGAGGTTCCTTGACTTTGTACATCCCAATGTGGGTTTTTTTTGCTTTTGATCTTTTAATTTCGCAACAGTTACAATAAATGCCTTTTACACCATATTAAAATATGAAATTAAGTGACGCGAACATTTTGCTTTCTTTTTGATGGATTATCGATGACACTTTTCTTTTGATTTATCAATGACGTTTTTTAAGTTACTTTATTTAAACTTTATGAGAAGCTTTTCAAATTCAACGTTCATTTCTAGTGGATTTTTTTTTATTTTATAGATAACAGTTTATTTGTATGTTTTTGTTGTTGTTGGGGGTTTTGTCGGATTTTTTTATCTTTTATTCTAAATATTAGCATTGTTAACAGTAATAATGGTATTGGTGGTCGATCGTCAAAAGAAAAATTATCTGTTTTAATTTGTTGATAAATATATATATATATATATATATAGTATATGTATTTATGTGTTAAATAAGAATAGAGTTTTTAAAAAAAGCTTCCCTGAAGCCCTGTTCTCGAACTTTCATGTAATCGTAATTAGCCCATCCCTAGATATAAATAAATAAAATCTATCAAAAAATTAAAAGGATGCATAGCTAAACTGTTCGTTATTTATCTTTTGAATAAGAGACGCTGGAATTCAAATCTGACAGTGACTCATGTGAAAACGGTCAAAACATTTTGATAATAGTAAAAAAATCAGAAAGTAAAAGTAGTAGCAAATAAAAAGATGTTAGATTAAACTAATGCGGACACTTAGAACTTTACGAAGTAAAAACTTGGGGATTTTAAAGAGGCGTAAGTATATATATATATATATATATAAGAAGAGAGAGAGAGAGAGAGAGAGAGAGAGAGAGAGAGAGAGAGAGAGAATAGTATATTGAAGGGTTATTGTTAAAGTAAAGAACAAAATCAATCCAAAAAGTTTGAATAAACTAAAAATGGGATTGTTGAAATTAAACTCTTAAACTTATAAATCCCAATTACGATTTTCACTTAAAAGCATAAATAATAAAGTCTCGAATTTGATCCAAAAGATTCAATAAATAAAAAAAGTACATCACACCTGCTCCCATGAAAAAAATATATATAAGTGTATTTCAACAGAATCCATGGGAAGCAGCATGGCGGGTATGAAGTAAGAGGAATGATGTCAACGATGAGACAACGGTGCGCTTCACCGGGTGCCGGGTAGAAAAAACCTCATAGGCTAACGGCCAGGATCAAACAGTTTAGTCGGGAAACTACTGTTACTCATGTATAAGTGTTGTGCTTATTGATAAGGAAATAACAACAAACGAAAGATTACCATGACTTTTATTCAAACTGTAAGTCCAAATTACATTGCCTTTTGCACGTATAAACAGGAGGCGCTTTCTGCTAAGATTGAGGCTCTTGACCCAGTGTTTGAAAAATCAGCAACTGAACTCATGCTCAAAGCAAAACTTCTTAGATTCAAAAACATTGTTAACATATAGCGATATTTAACATTATGACTTTAAACACAGTAAAACTGATTTCATAACTTGAAAGACATAATATCGATATCATATCTATACAAGAATATAGATATAAACAAGAAATTAAATATCACGATACTGATAATGTTGTATACTCATATGCAGATGCATGTTGAATCATAACGACGACACAATAAAGACGAGCGGACACAGTTCTTTAGAAAAATATAACTCTCACTTTATTTGAAAGGGTTGTGTGAGAGAGGGAGTCGGAGACCAAACAAAAACTGCAACATATTGACCCCACAACTCTTCTGGCTATCACAGACTTTCTTTCCTGTTTTCCTGGCTGCTCAACCGGGGACCTGGGGGCCCAGCCTCTGCTGGGACATGTTTCTCATTCCAACATCTTCTCTCCAACTGATCTGAACTTCCTGTCGCTGGGGTTTTATAATAATTTGACGTCCACTCAATTCAACCCCTCGACAGTCAAGGTCGCCCCTGATCTCCTGATATCTTCGACCAGATGCACCTTTTTATTTACACAGGTGCATTTCTTCTTTTGACAGCTTGGCCGGGTCGGTGGTCAATATGCAACAATAATCGATAGACATTTGTCTCTGTATCCTCATAGAAAAATTCTGTCAATGCCACGATAGGAGGGGTAGTAATGCTTCTCATTCCTCGTGTCTTAAAATCCCTAAATAGAGAGAATGCAACTAAGAATAATGTATGCTTAATTTAATGGCAACATCAGCACAAGTATCGTCTCTTGCTACCTTTTTAACAATGCCAGTGATTAAACGGACATCATCACCTTCTATGATGAGCTATTTTTTCTTGTTCGACATATTCCCAAAAATAACGTTCGAATAATCGATGGTAACATAAATGCTCAAATAAGAATAACAAATTCTGCTTATTCAACTCCCTAGACAGAAATAGCGAATTGCAAGCAGATTTTTTACTCGAGAACCGGTTAGCATGCCTAAGCAGTAAATTCCAAAAAAAAAAGAAGAAATTGTGGAATTATACCTACCTAAATAGCTCTATATCACAACTGGATAAATAGCACTCTGAACTGTGAACCATACTTTTCTTCTGAGGAAGTATCTTCCGATCACAGAATTATCTACGCAGAAATAAGAAACAAACAGTTTAACCTTCACAATATGACTGGTCTACGCTTACCAATATTAATATTAGAGATCATTAAATGATAGCTGTTGAAAAATAAGTTTGATACTCTTCAAGAGATATTCTAAAGACACACTCCGAAAGTTAAACATGAAAACTTTGTTACTGCCCATGAAGAATCAGCAGCCAAATGAATTCCAACCAAACCAAGAGCTAAATATACAGTTTCACAGGAAAAAAACGAGATAACTTTAAAAAATCATCCTTACTTAATAAGAGAAACCCAACAAATGCCAATGTACAGAAACTGAAGAAAGCCCCATGAGAACTGACACATACCAAAAAGAATAACTAGAATACATTCAAGGCTAAATCAATAAAGTCAGTAACGCTATTGAAGAAGGACGATCAGCAGTGCAGACAATAAATGAAGGGAGCGGTTGAAATGCACCTCAGGACTAAAACTAAAAGCTGCCAACCAAAAATAAAGAGTATAAAAGTGGAAAGAATATATCAAGAATCTGCTTGGAAACTCCCCAAAAGCCACTGATAAGCTTATTCAAAAATTATTTATAGACAAATAGACATCAAACATGGACAGTTTACAGAGGCAGAACTTAACGTGGAACTGACAAAAATTAAAAGCAGAAAAGCTACATGTCTTGAAATATATCCTGAAATATGGAAGACAAAATTTGATAATATACATCTTCGATTATGCAAAAAAGAAATGGACAAAAGAGTGCATCCTCCTCTTCCCCAGGAAACGTGACCTCTGAATCACTAAGAATTACAGAGGCATAAGTCTTATTGCTATAGCTGCTGAAGTTTATAATGCTCTGCTTTTCAGCCGTGTCAGACCTGAAATCTAGAAAATTCTTTGGAAAAATCAGAACGGTTTACGGAGAAATCGATTTATAAAATCACAGATTTTAAATCAAAGATAGATAAAATACTATTTACATATCGTCTCCCTAGAGAAACTACTACAGCAGTAATGATGCTTCACAAAAACACGAAAACAATGGTTAGCTCACCGGATGGCGATACCGACTTCTTCGACTATGTAGGTGGAGTTTCGCCAAGAGTTACATTAGCACATATTTGTTTATTATCTACCAAGTCTACCGACTTTGAACGTCGATAGTTAAAAAAAATGGCATTACACTAAAAAAAGCAATAAACAGATTATATCCCCCAGAAACTATTACAGGCGCAGACTACACGGATGATCTTGCGCTTCTCACAAATACAGTTGCCCAAACCAAATGCCAATTGCTCAGCTTATAGCAAACAAAAGGAAGCATTCGCCTCTACGTGAACGCAAATAAAATCGTGTTCATGCATTTTAAACAAGGAGCAATCTCCACTTTTAGTGCCAGGCCTTTAAAATTTGTAGACAATTTCACATATCTCGGCAGCAATACCTCATCTACAGAAATTGATTCACATACAGCTGGCGACGGTGAGGACTTTGCCGGTCACATGAAAATCTGATCTCTCCGATAAGATAGGGCGGCCTTTCTTCCAAGTTCTGTCTGTGGCTGTGTCCATACATCTATATGGATACACCACATGGACGCAAACAAAACGCACAGAGAAAACGCTACATAGAAACTACACCAAACGATTACGTGCTAAATCCTGGATGCAACACCCCACTAAACAGTAGCTGTAAGGCCACTTACCTCCCCTCTCAAAAACCTTCCAAGTAAGACGAACAAGACATGCAGGGCACTGCTGGAAAGCAAAAATGAACTAACAAACAACATTCTTTTATAGTGTTGTATTTTGACCTTCGACCCGGCCCAAAATGCCATTCAAGGTGATGCACCGGAAGGAAGTGACACATTCCAATGGCAGTTAGAAGAGGAAATCGCGTGGGCGGAAATTGGCTAACAAAATGGGACAAGCTAAAAAAATCCCATGATACTCTCATAGACTGACGCACCGGAAGAGAGTGACCTCTGAACTGCATGACAGTTATTTCCACTTGATGACGATTAAACATGCGATTTCAAAGATCGAGTGGGCGATCGAGTGGGCATTGAACTATTATATAACTCAGTCAAGACAGAAGTCAAGACAGAGTTCCAATTACAGTTGGAGTAGGAGTTATAGACGAGTTGTGGTAGGGAAAGCCACACCAGGCCGAAGGGGCTTGGGGCCCTGATGAGTTGAGGTCCAGAGAAGATGCTGATAAGATGTAGTAAAGAAAGCCAGCACCCAGTAGAGTGGGCCTCTGGGCCTCTTGTTGAGCATCAAGAAAACGAGAAAAACACAACGTTGACGGCCATAAAAGTGGGGTCAAAATATTGCAGTTTCTGTTCGGTCTCCAACTCTCTCTCACACGCAAACCTTGAGTAACCCTTTTCGAACCCTTACAATAAAGTGAGAGGTATGTTTTTGATAAAGAATCTTCGCTCGTCTGTTTAATTATTGTGTCGTTGTGATTCATTCTGCATGTATGTAGATGATAATACAACAATAGAACCCTACACACAGACACACCAGTAGTATTCGACCAGTAACGACTTACTTACATCAGCTCTGTTGTGGATGTAGTTTGGAGGACCTAGCAGGAGCGACAGATAAACAGAGAGAGAGAGAGAAAGAGTCAGAGAAATCTCTTCTAACAGCACAACTTGATGATGATGATGTTTATGATAATGATGAGTTTTCTGATCCACTGCTAGTGCCGTGGGTGATTCCGTCCTCACTCTCTTGAATGTTCCGGTAATTTCTTGGTAGAACACCAAATGATACGATATCCGCCCACGTTGTGTTTTTGAGATCCGGACAGTGAATCAAACGCTAATCGGTGTCGCCGGTTAGCAAGTAGACGAATGCCACCGAACAATAAAGTAAGTAAAACAAATCTGCGCCAAGAAACAAAGAACAAACACAGCTTTGCAACAATAACAATTTTTAGAATATATGTAAAAGAAATGTCGTTCAAAGGTTTTACATTCAAAGTTCTTACCATAAGTGGCCAATTGACTCAGAGACCCGCCAGTTATTTCGTTTAGAGCAGTTTATTTTTTATGTTCTATACGCAGGGGCTTGTGTATGATATATTAGGCAATCTTAGAAGATGGTTTCGTTTGTTTTCCAAGGCGTCGTATTTGGACAGCTTTCTCACTTTCTCGACTCCGACAGGTAGTAAAAGGCAGTTTTTAACGGAGGTTATGTATAACCAGACGGGGCTGTCGCCTTGCCAAACACGGGAATAACTCCTCCTTCAATCTGCTGAAAGTTTCTTTGGAAACTTCTTGGGGTGATACGGAATAATTCGCTCTTCGCTCACGTCGAGTTTTTAAGATCCGGATAACAAATCAAACGTTAATCAGAGTTGCTGCTTAGCAAATAGACGAATACCACCGCACAATTAAACAAGGGGAAAATCTGCACCCAGAAAGAAAAAATATACAGCTTTGCAACAGTAACAGTATTTAGTGTATATTAAAGAAAATGTTATTCAAATAAAATGCGCCTCTATCCGCTGCGTACATATTCGGTACGGACCCGACTATGGAAGACCAGATAAAGAGAACAAATAATTGGATTTATAAGACCAAAAAATCCAACCTTGATCGCCCTTCGGGGCCCGTGGCGCAGTGGGTAGAGGCGCTGAATCTCTACGGTTCCGGGTGAGCATTGTCAGAAGTTAGTGGTTTCAATTTCTACACAGGGGTTTACTTGGTTAAAAACGTGGTTCGATAGACAACAACTATGGAAGGCAGTAATTACTGGGGATACGGTTACAAGACTCAGCATTCCTATCCGAGGTCGCAGTAAATCACCTGAAGATGGCCAGAGGTGAAATTTGGCCGAAACGTAGCGAAGAAGAAACAACACAAAAAACTACCAAGATGAGGACAAAAAGTCCGCAATAAATAAAGAAATTAATTCTCAGATTAAGAAGCCTCATCTCAAAAAATGATTCCAATTAAAGACAAGTATTTTCCTAATCTACTTTTGGACTTCTTACATACTACTAATTTTATTATCTACTATTTTTCTTCTAATCCATTACTAATTTTCTTATTTACTATTAGTCTTCAGATCCACAGCATGTCTTCTGATTCAAAATGAGTCGACTGATCCACTACTAGTCTTATAATTTACTTTTAACCTTCTGATCCACTATTAGGTTTTCTCTTAATTGCAAATCTTCCGATCCAATATTTAGTCTTTCAATCTACAATTGAATGTTTCTAAGCATGGAAGTCTGTATCATCTAATCATTTCTTTAAAAAAAACACTTATTTGATGATCACAGCCAAACCTCCTTCAATACAGTGCCATATCATGATGCTGCTGTTGCTGCTGGTTTTGTAATTATTGTTGCCTCAACTTTTAACAATTGACGAAGCATCATGAATAGCTTATTAACAATAACATAATTGTCAGTACGAACTTTGTATCGAAACTGTTTCCTCTGTCTTTAAACTTACACATTTGGATAATTCAGACGCGAACTCATTTGTTCCTCTTTCAGGATCAATATTATTTACAAAATTTCGGTTTTCTATTGATTGACTTTATGTAAATTTGATTAGAAATCGATTTTTATTAACGCTGCTTTTTTGTATGAAGACGGAAGCGCTGTAATAGTGCCGGATATTGTGTTTATAACAAGGCTAATCAATATTGCAGTCTTCAGTTTGGTAAAATGAAAAAAATTAAATTAAAAGAAAGCAGACACCTTAAGCTCAAAGGCAAACCAAATAATATCTACAAGGATATCGACTGAAATGAATAGCCAAAAATAGACAGCTCAATAGAAAGACTGACTTGTATAAAGAGAGGTAAATGAAGATAGATAGATAGAGAGAGAGAGAGAGAGAGAGAGAGAGAAAGAGAGAGAGAGAAAGAGACAGAGAGACATATTAAAAGACCAAGATAGATAGATCACCGACAGGTAATGATTGAACCATTTTAGGTTCTATTTACAAAAAAAAAAGAGATATTTGTTTTCACTCAAACTTCAGTGAAAGCCACAAGTGAAAAACTTATAAAGAGAAAAAATCAAGACAGAAACTGAATCTATTTTATTAACAGCACAAAATAACGCCATAAGGACTAATGATATTTAAGCAAAAATTGATAATACGCAACTGATTGGCAAGTGCATCTTATGGGAAGACAAAGATGAAATTGTTAATCTTATATCAAGCGAATGCATCAAACTAGTAAAAAAAAGAGTACAAGTTTTCGCACGGTTCTATGGAAAAGACGATCCACAGTGAATTGAACGAGGGACTAAAATATGTCAATATTGATAAATGGAATATGCAAAAACCAGAATCCCTCCCAGATAATGAAACGCATAAAATTCTCTGAACACCTAATCTCAGCCAGAAAACCAAATCAAGTCTTAAAGACATCTAGTGGAATTTGCCGTTCGAGTTAATCAAAGAGTAAGAACAAAAGAAAGCGAAAAGATTGACAAATATTTGGATTTTGGCAAAGAACTGAAAAATCTGTAGAACATGAGAGTGACGGGGAAGCCAGTTGTTGTTAAAGCGCTTGGAACGGTCCCTAAAGGCATAGAAAAATGCTTGGAGGAACAATAAATCAGGAGCAGAATTGAGACCATCCAGACCACAGCATTGTGAATATCGGCTTGAATACCCAGAAAACCCTTGGAGACCTGAAGAGACTGGCTGTCGTTCAGACTCCAGTGAAAGACCTCCACTTAATGCTGGTATGAAAAATTCACAGAGTAACATAATAGGAATAATATAGCTAAATCATAGTAAACTGGAATGTGAAACAAATTCTCCCACGAACTTTTTAAGTTCAAGATCTGTCAGTATATTAATGGATCATAGATACCTGTGTTACTGAGGGTTGAGAAGTTAGGAAAAAGGTCTGTGAACAAAATAAAATGCTTATAATTCATTTGTATCGTGAATATATAGGAATAGCCTGGGAGAGATACATACATACATACATACATACATACATACATACATACATACCCCAAGGGTGCAATCTAACACTTTTGCTATTATGCACTGTGGACTCCGCCCATAGATAGATAGATAGATAGATATTGAAAAGTGGATAGTGATTGCTACAATTAAATATTTAGCAAACTCGTCGAGGAAACCCTCGTCATTCTCGATATTTCCTATGTGATAAAGTTTATTTCTCATTTTAAGTGAATATCAACGAAATGCTCAAAGCAGAACCCGAAATATGACCGAAAGGAAAGCCCTGACACGAACTCGCATCTCTGTGGACGTGAAGTAATTTGGCGAGTAAACTCATCCAATCAAGAATAGGATGAAAATGACGTGTGTCTATCGATGAGATCTCGTGCTGAATTTTCAATTTATCTTCATTCTTATAATAAAAGAACGGCACGTCGAGTGTACGAATGTAATTCCTATGTCTGCACATTGAATGCCGTAGTTGTTGAGAGTGAGTTCGTCCCTTGGTTTATTGTTTGTGAATTGTAATTTTATGCAAACGTTTTTCTGGGGGTGCTTGTGTAAAATGCTAATCGTCAAAGGAAATGGATACGGCGACCCGATTTCAAATACTAGACGAGGCTGTTAGCATTTCACATAGCGCTACTGCCCCTTGAGAAATGTATGAATCGAACTATTCTCCCTTCTACTATGGGTAAATAGTAGGGCAGATTGAGCTCCTCAACTTTGGCATGGCAACTGGTTTAGGAAAAAGGAAACTCTGAATTCAAACCAGTTAAACTCAGGTTCAAATTGATCGTATGTCGTGAGGAAGGGTTATTAAATACTTCTTTTCTCATACAGCTCAGAGTCCTACATTTAGACATCTGTTGATAGATTTATTGAAAGATTCCATCCACGCTATTACGTTCACTTTCGGACAAAAACCTTTGGGAAAGGTGTTTGTCCCCTTATCCTCCCAGCTGGAACGATGACTTTGACATTAAATAACCTATAAAGGTTGATATGCTATTAAACAAAGAAACCAAACCAATCTCCCTTTACATATCCGTTTAATCCGTGATTTGGTGAAATCCGCCGGCCATCCAGATCACCAAATCTAACCCCAGTGGATTACTTCCTGTTGCGTCGCTACAAGGTAAATGGTTACATTAAAAAAACTTGCACAGTTGTTAGGCTAAAGTTAAACATCACAGTAGAGAGATCAGAAACCAAGAAATGGAATTAGGATCTATATTACTAAAGCCGTCATTGTGGCTTGGATACGTAAATGATTCATTCCTTCTCTGACCTAATCAGAAAAACATTCAAACATTACTGGATCATGTGAACTCAGTTTGACCATCTATACAATTCACAATAGAGAAAGAAGAAAACAACAAATTATCCTTCCTACATGTATTTTATAACTCACTCAGAGCAAGGATTCGAGTCATCAGAGCGTTGAAAGTCAGCCTTCACCGGATCGTAACTCAACCTCAACTCCCACCATCCATATATTGTAAAGAAAGGAATCGTTCGTTACCTACAATATATAGCAAAAGCCATTATTAGTGACAGCGATGGATATCAAGAAGAACCGAATAGTCTAATAGACAACCCCCAACGCAACAACAACCCAAAGAGCATAGCATCGGCTGCAAGAATTCTGGATCGAACAACAGGGAACAATGCCCAAAAACTCACCACTGTCTGTCTTCCCAATACCAACGTCCTAGCTGGAAAGATATAAAAGATATGAATTCCATATATATCAAGCCCTTAACAGAACACAACATGACCAAGAATTGCGTATTACTCCATCCCATTCAGTTATTGTAAAGTATACAAAGGCGAGACAAACCACCCATTAAAAGTAAGTCGAGAGGAACACCGAAAAGCAGTCGGTCAAAATGAGATCGAAAAAGTCATCTAACCTTATGGGATGAAGTTATTAGACAAGGAAGATCACTGGAGAATGAGACCTCTCAAAGAAGCTGCACATATGTTGAGTAGCAGTCACTTGTTAGGCAGAACATAGAAAGATGAATACGATAGGAGAACTAATTATCAAAAATGTTGGATAAAAATACTGCAATATGGTAAAAATCATCATTGATGGTAAAAAGTAGTATTGCACTGATGAATAAAGACATTAGATTTATAAGTTCCAAAAATTCACTCAGGATATTTCATGGCGCAACGGTTATAGGCGCTTCGTTAAAAGTGGTTCTAAAAGAAAATATTGGGATCTTCCAGGTTCAATCCAGACAACAGAAAAATAACAACGAATGCTTACCCTATTTACCAAACCCCCCTCCGCTCGGGTAGGACATGACACGAAGTCAATTTTTAAGCGGAGTTTATCAGGTTTGAATTCAGAGTTTTCCTTCTCCTAGACTAGTTGCCTCACCAAGGTTGAAGAAGTCTGTCCTACTATTTACCCATATCTGGAGGGAGAATAATTGGATTCATACCTTTCCAAAGGGTATTGGTGCTATGTGAAATGCAATCAGTCTCGTCCAAAATTTGAACCCGTGTCGCCGTGTCCATTTCCTACGACGATAACCATTACACCACGGGCACTTACCACTTGTACCTAATTATATTCAATAGAATTTGAACAATCTACACGCCCCCTCCCATGTGGATTAAATAAAGGGTTCGGTTCAAAGTCCCGTATGGGCTCCCGAGTTCTGCATGAAACACCTGAAGAGGGTCGAAAAACGCATGGACAGAAACGTGAATATAACAATGAAGACAATATTTCAATTAATCTAAATGATAAAACGAACGTCTTTTTTTTTACAATCTCAGCTTCTTTAAGCCAGGCCAGTCGGTGGATGATCATCGAGTAACATTTCAACAAGTTTGAAATCTGAATACAACTCGTACAGTGCTGGACTGCGATATCGTATTAAATGAGTTCGAACTCCAGTCGCGCAATAACGTTCAATTTCGGACACGGCAATAATATAATTCGGAAAGGCATGAATCCTCTTATTCTCAAACTATAAGTTAAATAGCACCAACACTGTTCTCTTATTAGGGTGGATTTGGCATCAAATAACCAATGAAGGTTGATATGCCATTAAACAAAGAAACTTAACTGATTTAATCTAGTTTCTTTAAGGAATATCTCATCAAGCCAGATTGAAGCTAAATATAAAACTAAATTAAACAATCTCTAAGTATGCCAATTCCACAATTTTTCCTGGAATAAAAGAAACAATTACTGCAAGAACTGTCTTTGTGTTATATAACATATGACATGGATTTTCGCTTCGTTCCTAATGACCCCGTGTGCTTTGACAAGCTGTCACGTTATGATTAGTAAACAGGGCAGTCGGGTCCACACAGGTGTTTTACCGTAAGGCGACCACGTGATGAGAACCACGCGGTCAGATTTAAACAGAGTTCAGAGAATCTCAGTCGAGCGAGGGACACGCAGCCGATCAGAGGCGTCTCTGACAAGCTTGCAAGGGGGTGCAAGCGTTGGTGCCCCTTTGCTCCGGGAAGAAGATATGGGAAGAATATCTCTCTCTCTCTCTCTCTCTCTCTCTTAGTATATGTCTCTCCATCTATCTCTCGACTAACATCTAACTGTGGAGCGTTTTCGAAAATAAAACGAGAGATGTATTTTTTATAAAGAAGTGTGTTCCGTTCGTTCATTGAATTTCGTATTATCAATATGGCTAGACAACATTTGAACTATAGACTTGTTTGAATATTTCGGCTTCTGTTGGAATTTGATTTAGAAATTCAAATTGCAAGATCATTTCATAATTTTTTTCTCAACATTCGGCAATTCTATAACATTTTCCTCTGTATAGTTTGGACAAAAAATTATATCACACCTTTAAATAGTTTAATTTCGTTTATTTAAGGAATATTTTATGATACCACAATGTTCAACAATTTAAAAAAAATAATGTTATGCGTCTTATATATTTCATTAGTTTATTTACAACTAAATAAAAACTCAAGGTGAACATTCCCTTTGTTTGCTAATTTTTTTTATTTATTGGTAATATAAAACCAAACAGAGGTTCCCGTGGTATAATGGTTATCGCTGTAGGAAATGGACACGGCGACACGAGTTCAAATCCTGGACGAGACTGATTGCATTTCACATAGCACTAATACCCTTCGGAAAGGTATGAATCCAATTATTCTCCCTCCAGCTATGGATAAATAGTAGGGCAGACTAGGTTCTTCAGCCTTGGTGAGGCAACTAGTCTAGGAGAAGGAAAACCCTGAATTCAAACCTGCTAAACTCTGCTTAAAAATTGACCTTGTGTCATATCTGGCCCGAGCGGAGGGGTTGGGTAAATATGATAAAACCAAACAGAACACCCGGCAAGTATGGTAAGAGGTGTAACACAAAAATCTTCCTCATTAAAAATGTTCCACATCTGTTATCAGTTTCCGAGGGAGCTGTTCTTCAAAAAATCAGTTACGCTTCTGTTTTATTTCAAATCAGCTATCACGAAAATTACTAAACGTGTCTGCAAATACCAGAAAAATGCACCCGGAATCATGTCACGTGCTAGAATTACCCAGATTAGTATCATCTCTTAACATCGTGATATGCAACTACATCCACAACAAGAACTACATTTTAATTTCGTTTTTTTTTTTCTTTATTTCTTTTTTTATTTCTCTTGATTTACTTTAATTTTTTTTTTTTTTTTTTTTTTTTGTTGGAGAAGTCAACCCAGAGCTAATAAAAAGGGGCAAACGAAAGTGTTATCAGCGAGATATAGAGATATCAAAAGAAACAGGCCAATGGCAATGCTCTCTTCTTTCTTTCTTTCTTTTCCCCCCCCCAATTTATTCCTTTCTGATTTATCTATTTCCTTATTTTACTTGCTTCTTTCTTTCTTTCTTTCTTTTCTTTTCTTTTCTTTTCTTTTTGTCTATTTTTTCGATTGTTTTTTTCTTTCTTTTTCGTTTACAGACTTCTTTCTTTCTAAGTTGATTTCTTCCTTTTTTATCTATTACTCAGCTTTTCGTTCTTTCCTTCTTTCTTTATTTATCTATTTCGTTGTTTTCTACTTTTTTATTTTTTCAGCTGTGTTTCTTTCTTTCTTTCTTTGTCAAATTTTCTCTTTCTTTCTTTCTTTCTTTCTCATTTTTCTTTCATTCTCCGTAATACTTCTTTATTTCTTTCTGTGTTTTTTTTTTCACTAAAGTCTGAGTGACAACTAGCCTCCTCAAGTCTCCAGGATTCTTCTAAGTCTTCAAAAGAGGATTTTAAAAGTGCTGTAGTCTATAAAGTCTCAATTTTTCTTCTTATCTTCAGTTCCAACAGTCTCTTTTCCAGGCTTTTTGGGGACCAGTCCAAGGGCTCTGACTACAATTGGTATCACTGTCATTTTCATTTTACGGATTTTTAAGCTCTCTGGCAAGAGCGAAGAATTTATCTTTTTGCTTTCTTTTACTTTCATTCAATCGTCTGCTGGAATGGCAAAATCCACTAGATAAAATGTTCTTTTCGATTTAATCAATACTAGGCCCGGTCTTCGGGTCAGGATTGAGCGATTCCTTTGCATCTCAAAGTTTCAGAGATATTTATGCGCCTTCTTTTCTAGGCTTTTAGATATATCATTTGTCAGCATGATCAAATTTTAATCTCTTGCACCATTCCCAATCGATAACCTATCCTACCCAGTCATGCTTACTCGTGTATTCCTTTTGTACCAGCCTGCTACATTCGCTTATTACGGGATTAACCTTTTCATTTCTGTCGATACATAACCTACACTTGCAATTCTTAAGTGTATTATCAATTTTCTTAAATCATCATCATATTGTCGTGCCGCCAGCACGGATATCCCTGACCCTCCTTCGTCACCCCTCCCTATCGTTCATCGCCTCCGGCTGGTCCTCAGGGCTACACCCCGTATCTACACAAAGCTGCTGTATATAGGTTCGAGCTGGTCACCCTGCCTTTGCTCGGCCATGTGAAGAGGTCCATAGGAGTACATCCATTATGAGCTCGTCCCTACTTCTCCAGCAGTTTCCAGCATGTCTGGTTCATCTAACTTGGATAGTTTTCGTGATGGGTGGTAGGTGGCCGTACAGCTGCCGCTTTGTGGAGTGTTGCCTCCAGGACTTGTTCAATATTGCTCGCAGCATTCTTTTGTAGTTGCCGTCAAGCTTTTTCACCATCTGTTTAGTTAGCGTCCATGTAGTGCATCCATATAGCAGTTACTTTGATAAATTTATCTTTTATGACATTATTTTCTAGAACAATTTAAAGAGATTTTTTTCTATAAATACTTCTATTTCTTAACCATGTCAAGTTTCTCTCGAATGCAATTTTGTTAGTTTATCTCTTGGAATATCCATGCATTTGTTTTTACTGTTTTTGTTTTCTAGATTTTATTGCTAAGTTATTTCTGCTGTTATTTTTCTTACTGGCCGGTGTAATAGGGTTTTTTTTTTTCTTTCCTCTTCTAAGAGAATTATTATTTCATTCCTTGCGAGTATTTCACAACAGCGTTTGCTGATGACATTTCATTAGAGTTTGAATGTCAGAAAGTCTCCTCAAGTCTTCAAGACTTTTTCTCAGTATTTTAACGCCGATCTTAACAATGATGCGTTCTGGATGGTCTCACTTCTTTTTCCGATTTCCACTGATGGTTACAGGCTTTGGGGTGGGGCGTCTCCAAATGCACGAACTCCAATTGATATCGCCGTCACGTCCCACGTTTTTTCAGTTCTCTTGTAAAGACCAAATATTTATCTATCTTTTCGCTTACTTTTATTTTCACTTTGTGGTCAGCTCCAACGACAAAATCCACAAAATGATAATCCCTTTTTCTATCGTTGAATAACACTGGATCTGGTTTTCTGGATAAGATTAGGTGATCCGTTTTAATCTCAAAATCGCAGAGAATTTTATGAGTCTCATTCTCCAAGACGGGTTCTAATTTATGCATATACCATTGGATAGAATGGTCAAATTTTAATTGCCAGTGGATCACCATCCCAGTCGTCTCTAATTTTCTATTCCTTCTGTGCGAATGTCCAGCTATAAACTGTTCAAAATCCGTTTTCTGAGCCGCCTTATAATCTATTTTATACATTGATTTCATAAAAATATATATTAATTATCAATGTTACATTTTATGAATAATCTAGAGAATTCTTACCTTAATGCTTCTCTGATTCTCACCAATTCACAAACTTTAACTTTGTAAATTTCTTTTACAGACGGAAGATATCAGCGAACTAATTTTGAGACAATTGCATTGGTGAGATCTTCAGAAAATAACTTGCCTTCGGCTCGTTTCGAAAAAAAATGTCTTGCTCAAAATGAAATCGATAATTGTTTATTGAACTGTGTCTTTTCAAAAAGCAAAGAAGAATTTTTTTTAATCAATGAGGAAATTAAAAGTTTCTACAGAATTTAAGGCGATATTTTCAGTCTAAATTTCTGAAATAAAAAATTATCATTATTTATTCCAACTATCGTCCTCAACTTGATTGAAATATTCACGATATTTCGCCTGTTCCTGATATGAGGAATTCTTATAATTATATATTGATTTATGAAAAAAGTTTTTTCAATCTTGGTTATAATAGTCATAATATTTTAGTTACTTTTGAAAGGAAAAATTATTATTATTATTATTATTATTATTATTATTATTATTATAATACTCAAGTTTATGAGATATGTTGTATATTTTTTATTGTTATATTTCGCTGGCAAATAATAGTATATTGTATAACTCATATCAAAAATCATGGAATATTTAGAGAATCTTCACTTTTTTCCTTTGCATTTAAAATTTTTTTTTTTATTTTTAGCCATTAATAAACTAAAAACACATAAGGAACAAAACATTTTTATTCAGTAGCAGAACATTCTGTCTTCCAAAAATGATCTCCCCACCACAAAAAAATAGACAATTTTTTTCAAAGGTATTGATAATATTTAAGACGCTAAAGCGCCAGAAAGTTTTAAAATTCAACATTAAAAGGACTTGAATACTTACTATCACCTGAAGGTGCAAAATATTTTCTTAAGTTGACACGAAATTATTTGATCCGATCGGGAATTTTTCTATATAAAAAGAAGTAATTTTGTATGAAAATATCCACCCATTGCACACGGTTCATTAAATTTCAAGTGAGATATGAAATCCAGAAAGATTGATCACGTCTAAATATTCTTCAGCATAATATCGATCCTCACTTTATAACCAAGACCGGCATAAAAGTATTTTCCCCATTGCCTAAATCCACTCTAATCGGCATGGCAGTAGATGTTAGGGTTACATATATGGGTCAAATAGATTTTATTGCAAATTATTTGTACTAGAAAGGAATGCCTGATATAAACGTCTGCAAGAAAGTCTTTAGAGACAACACAATAAAAAATGTTAATATAAATGTACTATGTATGCAATTCCCTAATCGCTAGTCGGATTAATACGCCATTAAAATCAATCAATCTAATCTACCTTTTCCAATTACTATTTGTTATAACAAATACACCCACTTATATATTTCAACAGTGTCATAAAGGATAAAAACTTACAAAGTCAAAAGAAAACCCATTGTATACGGATTACTTTTTTCAAGTTTTATTGAAAAAAATTAATTTAAAAAATAAAGACTTTGGTTCAAGCAGAAAATTCAGCCAGGGCATAGGATCGATAAATGTTGGTGACACATAAATGGAAAGAAGAAGCAACAAAAGGTATTGATCTATCTAATTAGCAAATTATCAATATTGATAATTAATTGAAGCGAAGTTAAACAATAAATTTGAGGGCAACGATAGAAATTAATGCGCAATAGATATGACCAAAGGAAGAGATACATGATGTTGTATCTATATTGAGGTATTTATACGTGACTTGATGAATCCAAAGTCTTACATTAATTACTAAGCTAATTAAAATCGGAAAAATTATGAAACTTTTTTCTAGTTTCCTCTCAGCAACAATGGCAGACGAAACTCCTTTCTCCTTCACGTAAGAAATCTTATTTCTTTGAAGATGTTCGTTTAGTTACCATATTTACCAACCCCTCCGCTCGGGCAGGATATGACACAAAGTCAATTTTTTTAAGCGGAGTTTAACAGGTTTGAATTCAGAGTATTCCTTCTCCTAGACTAGTTGCCTCACCAAGGCTGAAGAACAGTCTGCCCTACTATTTAGCCATATCTGGAGGGAGAATAATTGGATTCATACCTTTCCTAAGGGTATTAGTGCTATGTGAAATGCAGTCAGTCTCGTCCAGGTTTTGAACTCGTGTCACCGTGTCCATTTCCTACGACGATAACCATTACACCACGGGCACCTCCACATGTTCGTTTAGTTACTCTCTCTCGCTCTCTCTCTCTCTCACACACACACATACACACACACACACACACACACACGTGCATACACACACACACACACACACACACACACACATAAAAAGCCAATCTGTGCATCCCGACCGACTGTCACTCTCATTCTATTCACCTATCGTGTGTCGCTTATGTACACATTAACTTATGAATATAAATAAATGATGGCCATATTATGGACTAAAATTGCACAAGCGCAGATATTAAATTACAAATAGCCGCTTACGCAACCAACACGTGAAGCAACGCGATTGTTTTACGTCAGATAAATGCAAATCATTCCATCTGCAAAATATCATAAAAGTATTCCATATCCTTCCTTAACTGGTCAAATAATATTTTCCTAAAATTATATTCACTTGTACAGCATATTATTTTTCTAACTCATCAAATAAAGTATATTATCTTTTTATTGTTTTTTTTTTAAGATTTTTGTTGGATTTTGTTTTTTTAGTTTTAGTTTGTTTCTTTTTTTTAAATTTTTTTTTTTTTTTTCCTAAATGGACATGAAGTGTTGCATCGCATTTTCCGGGCAGACCGGTCAAATCTAATCAGGCAAACCCGTGTTTTTATTTATAACTGAATTATACCATTTGGTCTTAGTGAGCTGGCACAACCGTGCAGGGCAGGTAAGAAATAATGTCAGATTCGTTTCAATAGGCCTTCCTTCCTCGCCAGCAACACCTGCCTCCTTGTCTAAAAAGAGCAAGATCTGAGTTACTCAACGCTTAAGGCTCCCCTGAGAGGGAAGGCTGACGAAACCAAGCAATTTTAAGAATTGCTGTACATAAGTCTTGATTCGCGCATAACACCCACATCAAAACGACCCTTGATTTACTAAGAAGCTAAATTAATTCCCTAATAGAGCTATGCACTTAAACTTGTTTTTCATTTGGTCGAGATTCATTTTGAATTTAACCGTAAGTCATTTAAAACTTTAAAATATAGAACAAAATGGTGTAGGGAAAGGGTTCAATTATTAAGTAAATTCAAAGTGTATCGATTTTACTAAATCGAAGTTATTATCATTATTATTATTAATAATAATAATAATAATAATAATAATAATAATAATAATAAATCGGTATTCTCTGATTGCCAATAAAGCAAAATCTTTGACAACATTAAAACAAATAACTAAACTCAACTGAAAGAACATTTCTAATGGATAGTGTCGTCCATTCTTCTCCACCTCCCAGCCCGACTCCGGACAAAGAACAGAAACGCTTCATTTGGTAATGGCGCAAAATGTTACAGAATAATTGCCACGGACCAGAATAGTTAACTGTGTTGTTTTTAGCATAAATTGAACGTCACAAAAGGGAAACCATTAAACAAATCTCAAATGAAATCGTGAATTGTAATTGCAAAATAGTTACGTTGGAAGATACGTGAGATCAAAGAATCAGTAGACATAACGTTAACATTAATGATGGCTTATAGTATAAAGTTGTTTTTTTTTTAATAAAGCGTTAATGGAATATACTGCTTTCCCCCGCCCAACACAATTATAGCAAAGACTTTCATCAAGACTGAATGTGTTTCCGTTTTTTATTTCTCTCAACAAGAGAAAATGAGTTGTTTTTTTTTCTATTTGTTTTTGTTTTGTTTTTTGGGGATGTTTTTTGTTTTTGGTTTTTTTTTTAATTTCTGTACATCTTGGTTATTCTAAAGTTGCTATGAGTTGTTGGTCTAAAAAAACATTAATATTTTTATTTTTATTTTCCTTCAATTTCGACTTGATGCTCTACATTTTATTATAATAAAAACTTATGAAAATTATTTCGGTTTTTAAACACTTTGATAATATTGTATTGGCTCTATAATGAAACTGGAATAAATAATTACCATTTTTCTTTTTGTGTTACAGGCACATTACTAATGTTCTTGTCCTATGTATGAAACTAAACTCTACCCAGTGGTGAGACTACAGTTCTAGGGCTTTGTCATTAGTCCCAAGACCATTCTAACCGTAATAGGTACTACATACACCTATTAGTTTATAAAACTAAATGCTGTTATGTTAAATAGTAAAGCTGACGAGGCCACCTACCTAGGAGAAGGCAAATTCTGAATTCAAAACAGAAGTTCCCCGCTAAAAAATTGACCTTGCGTCACATCCAGTCCGTGACGGAGTCTTTTCGAGCAAATGCATATATCTATTAGGGTCCCTCATTTACGGGTCAAATAGATCAGTTTGAAAATATCGACATTAGATTGGAATACTTTAAACCATATACTTTTTTTAATTCGTGTTTTTAACGCTTTTCTTTCCAAGTTTTAAGCATATTAGCCAATTATGCGTATTATACACGCGAACTAAATATTAACTTTTTTCCAGCCATGGGATTTGCCATATTTCGAACTGAAAGTTGTATTTTAATTATTATCCAAAGCAATAAATGTGTAACCAAGTGTTTAAGTTGCCAACCAAACACTGCATTGTTTTTATGCATTGTTCACAAGCCTTTTTTTTTTTTTACCACGGCCGCACATGTGTCTCGATTCGTGCATGCCCCCACAATAAAATGCTTTTGTGTGAAATACGGCATGGTGGGAAGTTGGATAAATATCAAACTTTATTCGCATAGATGTTAAATCGATTCTAAACTTCTTCACATGTCTATGTATCAAAGGTATACATCATGATATTAATATTCACTTCTATTTTATGCCACTACAAAGAAATAACAACCTGCTGTTGGTATGTGTGTTGACTTGTAATTTTGTTTTTTCGAGTGTGGGCTTACTGTCGCCGCAAACTTTTTGCATTCAGCGTGAACATGTATAGTTGACCCGAGCCGTTTATTTTGCTTCATTTGCTTATGTGGTTGACTGCTTCCACCACATAGCCGACACTTGCAATTCACTAGACTCTTACTCATTCTAGTTTTTATATCATCATCATCATCACTCTCGGGCGGTCTTCCAGACGGTATCCATTGTCTGTACAGAGCTGATGAATTATAAGTAAAGCGCTAGCCTGTCTACGTTGGTATGCCCATGTATAGGAGTCCACAGGAGAACATCACTTATGAACTTGTGCTGACTTCTCCTGCATTGGCCAGTATATCTAGTTCGTCTTAAATAGATGGTCTGTAAGATGGGAGATTAGTAGCTATACAGCTGCTGTTTTGTAAGTTGCTACTCCCAAGATTAGTTCAAAACAGCACGCAGCATCCTTGTATGGTTCCCATCTAACATTTTTCTGCAGGTGCTTTGTAAGAGTGTAAATGGTGCAACCATCCAATAAAAGTGACACGACTTCAGATAATTGATCTTTATAGTACTGATCTCGGCTCTTATTATGAACGATTCGTTTTCTCTCTTTAGGTTTCTTCTCCATTGCCGTATCCATGTCACCAATAGACAATATCTTTTGGATCTTGAGTAAGAAGATAGAAAAATTTGTTATAAAATGTAGAAAAAGACATTCCAAAACTGTTTCTTAATAGTTGTCAGGTTCTCGCAGATTCGCTTAGGATTTGTGTCAAAAGAATTGCATTTTCGTTTTATCCTCATATGGAAAAATGGAAGAATACAATTTTTATTTTATTGTCGAGGAAATCTATTTCTAAAGTCATAAAGATGATCATCTGTTATTCTTTAAGTAGTAATTGCATAAATGAAATCAAATTCCATCAATTATACGGATTAGAATCATCTTAAGACAGCATTATGGTCAGTTTCCGACTATCTACGATTACATGCTACACCCCTAAATAATAGAACAGCGCCTTTTCTTTCTTGCTTCTAAAAAAATTCAATTGATAAGTTTATTCGTTCCGTCCAAATTGGTGATAATATTTTAATAATGTAACAATTCTATCATAATTTTAATACTGTAAATGAAATTAGGCTAATATCAATACAAAATTTAAAATGTTGCCTTTCTACCAAAAATACTGAATTAAAAATGACTTCATTTTATGAAAAACGCTTAATCAAAATTGATACCTTTCTATTAGAAACACAGAAATAAAAATGCTGCCTTTATATTAAAACAATTGAATCAAAAATAATATCTTTCTATAAGAAACATTTAGATTGAAATTAAAACCTTCCTATGATAAACAATGAACCAAAAATGATGTCTTTCAGCGAAAATATAAAATGTAAAATAATACCTTTCTACTATAGTGAATTAAGACTGATGCCTTTCTTTGAAAAAAATAAATAAACAAATAAAAATATGTTAGTCTATAAGAAATACCGAATTAGAACTGATGCCTCCCAATGAAAAACACTAAATTTGAAGAATACAGAACAAAAAAATGATGACTTTTCGTGAAAAACACTGATTTAAAAATTATGCCTTTCAATGAAAAATACTGAATCAGCAATACTGACGACCTATAGTAAATGTTGCATTTAAAAAATCCTTTTCAATGAAAAACACGAAAGAAAAGACAATACACTCCTATAATGAATTAGGAATTATGCCTTTCTATAAAAAATACAAAATTAAAAATAATCACTTCATAACATAAATTTAAAATTATACCTTTCACTTGTCTAAATTTCTGAGACGAAACTTGTTGATTTTTATCATTCTGGGTTTTCGGACTATTGTCTTCATCTTTATTGTTATTTCCATAACTTTTCGGCCGATATGTCCTCCGGCCTTCTTCAGGTGTTTGTCGAACTCGGGAGCCTTCACGGAACTTCGAACTACGTCCTTTATTGAAGCCACAGGGTCACCTAAACAAAATATAGTGTTTGTCTAAAAGAAACACTGAATTAAAGGTGATGGTTTTCTATGAAAAACATTCAATTAAAAATATTTCTTTTTATAATTAATATTTAATTATAACTGTTGATTTTCTTTTAAAAAAACACTAAATGGATCTATTCTATCTGAAATACTGAATTAAAAATTATTTTTTACGAAAAACACTTGATGGAAAATGATGTCTTTCAATGAGAAACACTGAATTCAACATTAAGCTGTTCTATCATAAATATCAAATTGAAAATGATGTCGTTTATCCTCCTCATCAAACTAAAAAATCTGCTTTTCTGTCCCCAGCATCAATTTTAATTCAGTACTATAGGAGGGCAGCATTTTTAATTCAGTATTCATTGAAAATAAAGCTTCTCTATTATACATCCAGAATAAAAAATGACGGGTTTTTATTATCAATCTCCAAATTAATACTGTTCTATTACCATCTGTAAATGAAAAATAATTCCTCAATACGTCCATAACGAACACTTCCCTCAATTCTTGTGCTTTTCTATTTACACTACTTGCATATAATGAAATATCGTAATCTTTGATAGAAACGAATTTGCCAATAGATCAGTGAAAGTTATGTTATCTGACACTTGCACACCAACAAGTAGCTTTTGTTATTGTTGTTAACCTCCGATGCACAACATTAATTTCCATCTGTCAAATTCATTGCTCCGGTAATTGTCTAAGGAAAATCATATCTATACCGCCAAAGGCTTCACGTCACTTTCAGAAGAACAAATAGAATCAAGTGCTTCTTCGACAACCATTTTCATCATTTTCAAAGCCTCTGTATTTCTGTCTCTCTGGCTCTGTCTCTCTGTCTCTCTCTCTCTCTCTCTCTCTCAATATATATATATATATATATATATATATATATATGTGTGTGTGTGTGTGTGTGTGTGTGTGTGTGTGTGTGTGTGTGTTCAGTATGATTGAATAGGAGTGTTTCCAAATCAGACACCTAAAGGAAAGGTAACAGATTTTACCTGTATGGACTAACGATTATCACAAATTTTAAAAGCTATATATTTTCACACACACACACACACACACACACACACACACACACACACACACACACACATCCGTATGTATATATATATATATATATATATATATATAATGTGCGTGTGTGCGTGCAAATGTGCATATATATATATGTATATAGTTTGCTACATTCATAAATAATGCTCAATATCAAACAAAGTATATATATCAAAAAACTAACTCTACATCTACGCTACCCTAGTTTATATCTAAGTGTATATATATATATATATATATATATGTGTGTGTGTGTGTGTGTGTGTGTGTGTGTGTGTGTGTGTGTGTGTGTGTGTGTGTGTGTTATCACTCATTAATAAGTAAATATCCAGCAATGTTTTCATAATTTGTTCGTTAGAAAAAAACTAAACATACCAGGGTTTTCATTATTTCCTGTTGAAAATTATGCAATAATAATAATAATAATAATAATAATAATAATATCGCGCTGGTAGCACGGATATCCCTGACCCTCTATCGCCACTCCTCCCTATCGTTCATCGCCCTAGGTAGGTCTTCAGGACAACATCCTGTATCCTCACATAGCTGCTGAATGTACGTTCGAGCTGGTCGTCCTGCTTTTGCGCGGCCATGTGTGGGGATCCATAAGAGTACATCTCTTATGAGTTCATCTCTGCTTCTCCAGCAGTGTCCTGCATGTCTGGTTCGTCTAACTTGAATAGTTTTCGTGATAGGGGGCAGGTGGCCGTACAGTTGGTGTCTTGTGGGGTGTTGCTGCCAGGACTTGTTCAGGATTGCACGCAGCATTCTTGTGTAATTGCCATCTAGCTTCTTCTCCAGTCGTTTTGTTAGCGTCCATGTAGTGCATCCATATAGCAGTATCGATGTGACCGCTGCCTGGAAGAAACTGCGTTTCATTTTATCGGTTAGGTCTGATTTCCATATAATCGATAGCCTATTGACAGCTGTCCATGCTTTCGTTAACCTCATTTCGATGTCCTTTTCGGTTGATTCGACGCTGCTTCCTAGGTACGTGAATTTGTATACTAGTTTAATAAAACTTTAATAGAGAAACAGAATCTCTCCTAATGGCTGCACAAAACAGCGCCATAAGAACCAATCATATCAAAGCGAGGATAGATAAGCTGCAACAAAACAGCAAATGCAGATTATGCAGTGACAGAGATGAAACCATCAATCACATAATAAGCGAATCCAGCAAATTAGCACAGAAGGAGTATAAGGCGAGACACGACTGGATGGGCAAGGTGATCCACTGGGAAATGTGCAAGAAATTTAAATTTGACCATGCCAACAAATGGTATATGCACAACACAGCACCTGTCCTAGAAAATGACACACACAAACTCCTGTGGGACTTTGATATACAAACGGACCACCTAATCTCGACCCGAAGGCCAGACCTTATAATAATCAACAAAAAAAAGAAAATCTGCAAAATTGTCGACTTTTCTGTCCCGGCAGACCACAGAATAAAACTGAAACAATGTGAAAAGAGAGGTAAGTACCTTGACCTTGCTAGAGAATTGAAAAAACTATGGAACATGAAGGTGACAATTATACTAATTGTGATTGGTGCCTTTGGCACTGTAACTAAAGGATTATTAAAGGGCCTGGAAGATTTAGAAGTTGGCGGCCGAGTGGAGACCATCCAAACAACAGCATTATTGAAGACGGACAGAATACTGAGAAGAGTCCTGGAGACTTGAGGAGACTTGCTGTCACTCAATCTCCAGTGAAAGACCATCAGCTTACGCTGTTGTGAAAAACTCTAATAATAATAGTTATTATTTTACTCCTTGAGAGTTTTTCACATCAGTGTTAGCTGGTGGTCCTTCTCTGGAGTTTGTGAGACAGCAAGTTTCCTCAAGTATCCAGGACTCTTCTCAGTATTCAGGCCAATCTCAATAATGCTGTAGTTTGGACCGTCTCACAATTATTGTCTGGGGGTTTTATTATGACAATGGTGATTGTCATATCCTTTGCACACGAGCATAAACTGCACCAAATGACTCAAAGCCTTACCAAATTAAATGATAAAATATAATTAACGAAAAATGATTAATATAAAAAAATCATTCCTTAATTATATAACACACCTTTCCTCCCCACAAAATAAAATCATTTTGTTATAAAAGATAACATAATATTCTTTTAAACTAATGTATCGATGTGAAAGGATTTTCCTTTTCTTTTTCTCTATTTTCTTCCTTTCCAATTTCATAATCTTTAACAATCATGTAATCTAACACTCTTCCTTATGCCGACTTGACCAATAAAATTACAGTAACAACAACAATAACAATTCAAAAGAGCATATAAAAAAAACATCACTATAAATCATGCCACAGTCCAAAAACTAAAAGTCAGTAAAAAAAAGACGTTCGTAAGTCCTTCATTTTCTTTATTTTTAATTTTAAAAAAAATATTTTCTGGTTCTTCTTTTCTTGTTTTCTTGTCTATTTTACTTTACCAATTGGTATGTATCTTTTTCTCTTCAGTCATTTTTTGTTTTTTTCTTTTTCACGGATTAATTGCTGATTATCTGTCTTTTACCATTTTTGCTTTCCTTCTATGTCCATAACTCATTACTTCTAACCTTTTTCTCTCGTAATCTCTGTTATTAATTTTTATATGTATTTTTTTCTTAATAACGCACATTATCATTGTCCGTGCCCTAAGTAGATTTTCTATTAAGCGTACTTTACAACTAAACATAGCTTGTAATCAAACCAAGGTAAATGTGGTAAAATTTCCCAGGAACCTATTTTTCTTTCCAACCAACACAAATCGTTTCAGTTTTCGTACCGTTTTTCTTCAACTTTTGACAACCGTCAATCGCTCTATTTCTCATCTTTTCAATAGCTAACAAGTACCCTTTTTTTTTCTTTTTCTTTCAACAAGTATCTCTACAAAGGCATGGCTCGTATCCAGCCATCATTTTTTTGTTTTTGCTTATTCCGACCTCGACAACACAACACTAGTTTCTTGTTTACTTCCAAAGATGAGTTAAGATATCCTAGGGGTTCTTTTCCAAAGTAACCCAAACCTTTACTCTGTCCGCTGCTTTTTTCCACTGCCCCTCGGTCTATCTTCTTTCTCTTTTTCAATAGTTAACGAGGTTACTTTATTTATCTATCTATTTGGTCAACTATATTTCTCCCTCAAAAACAATTCAAAACCGAATCCATGAATATTTCGGTACATACAACAAGATACGTCAAGATTTAGTGCACATACCCCCTAATTACCCATCCCCTGTTTCAAAATATCCTCTTCTATACAATGGTCTGGCCTCTGACCAAACCCCAAAAATTTTCAATCCCATTCCAGAGGGACCTTCACAACCCGGTCTGCCCACTAACCAGTACCTCAAATAAAATCTCAAACCCATTCTTAGGAGAATTCACAAAACGCTGGCCTGGCCACTAACCTGTACCTCGAATTTCTCGACCACTCTCTAGAGAAAAAAAAACTTCACAAAACCTGGTATGGCTTCTACCAGGACTCAAATGCTGACCATACTATGCTGACTCCAACCCAACGCGCGGCGCATCTTGTGATGTTCAAGATCTCTGTTGGCAGAGTACTGAAAAACCCAACTACATCTTTCGAAGGTCAAAATCCCACTTTCGCCTCAATGGTCCTATCTTAACTATCGCCTCAATGGTCCAATCTCAACTCACCCTTTTCAAAATCCTCAAATACTTAGGACCATCTCTTCCGGGTATGCCGTCATTCACACATCAGTCCCATTTCCTGTCTGGGGGTTTTATTATGACAATGGTGATTGTCATATCCTTTGCGCGCGATCGTAAACTGCACCAAATGACTATGCACCTGGACTTAGAGACTCGAGTGGTTGAAAGCCTTACCAAACTGAATGATAAAATATAATTAACAAAAATTGATTAATATAAAAAAAATCATTCCTTAATTATATAACAAGAGTTCTTCTTGTTTTTGAGTTGCCAACACCTTGGTAACTTTGTTCCAACGGATTACCCCGAACGTCAGAAGTACCGGATGGATTGTGTTATTCCTTGTCTGTGGATCTTTCAAACACATCGTGGGCGCAAATAGGATTGACAAACGAACTATCCGAAAATGTGATACTATAGTATCACAATATACCATTTGTTCATATGGTCAAACGTCAATTTCTTGCACAATTCCCAGTGGATCATCTTGCCCAACTAATCGTGCCTAGTCTTATATTCGTTCTGTGCTAATTTGCTGCTTTCGATTATCATGTGGTTGATCGTTTCTTCTCTATCATCACATAACCTACATCTGCTGTTTTGGTGTATCTTATCTATTCTCGCTTTGGTGTGGTTGGTCCTTATGGCGTTGTTTTGTGCTGCTATTAGAAGAGATTATGTTTTTCTCTTAAGGTTTCCTTTTTTTAGACACATCCACGTTTTCTGGAATGAGATGTCGCTTGTTAGTAGCTTAAAACATCCATAGAGTTGTTTTTTTTTCTTCCTACTTTTGTTTTCTGATTATTTCCGTTCTGCTGATCCTTGTGTCATCCCTATTGCTTCTAGTGGCTGTAATCAGTCTTTTTCAGCGCTTTCGATGTAGTCTTCGACTCGTTGTATTGATACGTCAACTCTATCTTCAGTGCTGGCAAGCCCTCTTCTTCCCTCTTTTCTTGACATATGTCAACGTTATATCTGGGATGCAAGGCCTTATGCATGGTCATTAGTTTTCTTGTTCTCTGTTCCATTTATTTAAGTTCTCTGGTTCACTTCAAGAATGGTCTCGAGTATATTACGAGGAGGACAGCCGAGGTATTAATCCCTTTGTTGGAGTTTTGTCTCGAATAGTTTTCTAGTTCTTCTGAGATACTCTTTTTAATTTTTTCTCTCGTTTCCACTTGTTTGATGGTGTCAGCTTCCAATATCCCCAAGTATTTGTTGGTTTCCTTTTCGCCGAGTGTTATGATTTTTTCTTGATTTGGTAGTTCGACTCCTTCCGTTATGCATCGTTTGTCACTTTTCATTACAATGCCAAATTCCATTCCTATACCTTGACTGTATATTCACACTGTTTGTATTCGGGTTTCTTATTCTTTTTAGTTTTTGGTAAAAAGTTTAATGTCGTCCATGTACATCAAGTGGTTGATCTTTTCTTGCGATTTACTGAGTTTACATCCCGCTCTGCATTTCCTTCTGATGTGGTTGAGTGGCATCCCGGGCTATCACAAATAATGATCTTGCATCTCCCTGGAATATGCCTCATTGGATCTTTACCTCTGCTAAGCTCTTTCCTCCTGCATTCACTTCCACTCTCCAGGTTTCCATGATCTTCTCGATAAACTGTACGACTTGATCGGGTATAGATGTACATTTTCTTTTTTAAGTAGATGGGTTATATTATGAATTCAATTACCATGACCAGAAAATCCGGTGAACACTTGCGCGCGACATACAGAAACACTGGACAGCTGTTTTGACCTTATTAGGTCTCATCATGCATCACTGGAGATCGAACCAGTGACCACAGAATGCAGAGCCAAAACTCTACCACTGAGCCACCAATTTACATCGCACACAAGTGACGCCAAATCAGCTGGTCATGGTAATTGCGTAGCCAATTAAATTGAATGTATCTTGCAAGTTACATCTGTACTCTTTAGAGAGGACAGTCACCATCAGAACCACGTCTTCCCAGGAGGATTGGAAATACGCATCCGCGTAATTATTATAACCTCAAGGGCAAGGATATAGATGTACATTTTCTTTTTTAAGTATATTGTGAATTGAATTACAATGGTCGGGTATTTTATACATTATTAGACAGTGCAGTATCCAGCTTTGGTGGACCATATTATCATTATTATTATTATTTCAGACCAGTAGAAACAGGTGATTTTTGCTGAAGTTCAAGAGACCGCAAGATTCCTCGGCTCTAAATGACTCTTTTCAATACTCTTGTTGATTGTTACAGTGCTGTGGTCTGGACAGTCTCAATTCCTCCTCACTTTTCTAATTTAACTGTCTTTTCAATATTCTTCCATATTGTTCCGAGGGCTCCAACTATAATTGGTACCACTGTCACCTTCATGGTCCATAACTTACATAGGTTTTCGACTTTCTGTTATCAACTGGAAAGGCGAAGTTTATTCACATTATTTTACTCATTGTGAGTTTTTACACCAGTTTCAGATGGTGATTTCTTACCCAAGTCTGAGAGATAAAAAGTCTCCAAAGATCTTCAAGACTCTTCTAAGGATTTTCGATGAGTCCTGGTGGTCTTGATTCTTTCTCTGATCTCCAGTTTACTCACTCTCTTTTCCAGACTGCTCCAGTGGCTCCAACCACAACTGGTATCTCTTTCATGTTCCATATTTTTAGGCCCTCTAGCAAGATCCAAGTATTTATCAATGTTTTCGCTTGTTTTTTTTTTGTTCACATCATAATACGCAGGAACGATAAAATATTCTAATTGACAATTTCTTTTCATCTTATCAATTTTCTGGTCAGGATTCGGTGGTCCCTTTAGGTTTCAAAGTTTTCGAGGATTTAGTGTGTCTTATCCTCTAGGACTGACTCTGGTTTGTGTATATATACCATTTTCCAGCATGATCAACATTTAATCTCTCGTACAGGGGATTGTTTTTCAATAGAGTCATTGTTACAGTTTTTTTTGCTACTTTGTTGCATTCTTTTATTACGCGATTAATTGTTTCGTCTCTATCACCACATAACCTACACATTCTATTCCTTTGTGTATAATCAATTCCTGCTTCGATATCAATAGTCATTATAACATTTTGCGCTGCTGCTGCTGCTGCTATTAAAAGGGATCCAGTTTCTCTGTGGAGGCTTTTTTTTTTTTTTTTGCAAGCCATGCCCAGGTTGTCTCATGAGTAATTTGCTTAGTTTGTCGCTTGAAATATCCATCTTAATTTTTCCCATTTTTCTTTGATATTTTCCTATTTTTTTCTGACGTTATTTCAATTTATAAGGCTGTTGTTGGCTGCTTTAATCATTTTTTTTTGTATATTCTTTGAGTAACTGAATAATTGCATCTATTCAATCCACAATGCTGGCGATTCCATTTCCTCCTTCTTTTTTTGATGTATACAGTTTGTCTATTTCATCTCTCAGGTGAAAGGTCATGTGCATCGTAATCAGTTGTTATCTGTTTGTATCCCTCCATTGTCTATTTTAGGAAGGGTCTTGCGTATCTTACAAGAGTAACTTCCCAAGTATTTATTCATTTGATAAGATTTCTGCAACAGACTTTCCAGAAATTTTCTTGTTTTTCGTTGGTAATCATTTCCTACTTTTTTCTTTCATCTGTGTTTGCTTTTAATACTACAAGGTATTTGTAATTTTTTTTTTTTCGAATGAACTGATGTTTTCCTGTTTGGGCCATTCTATAACTAACGTTCTTTCCCTTTTCCCTTTTTTTCATCATAATCAGAGTTCATTTTTCAATCCCAAATTCGATTCCTATACATTGGCTATAGATTCTTATGATTTGTATAAGTGTTTATACTTCTTTTTCATTCTTAAAACACCAGGAGAATAAAAGTTGAATGAAATGAAATTTGATTTGAAATCCTTCAATTTCTAAAGCATTACTCGAGAGACATGTAAAAGAGCCGTATCATAGAGATCTACGATTTTTCTTTATCACGAAGCAATCTGCAGTTGTACAATTTTTAAAACCTGTCTCAGTTAGTAGTGATTGTTCCTCTTAAATTCAGGCAATTATTGTCGATAATTCTGAACACAACCAACCTTAGTTGTAAATTCTTTGATGGCAGTGGGCTTCGATGGTTTCTAATGTGATTGTTGAGCGCTTTGCTAGTTGATATATCGTATCCACTTTGATCACTCCGTTTAAGAAATTTGATGATTCAGTTTTTGATTGATCGATTGATTTAAACGTCATGTGAAACCATCTAGGATTATTTTGTGCCTAGAGGTTAGGAAATCACGTTCGTTTTCGTTTATAATTATATTTTTATGTGATTTATGACGTTTCTTTTTTTCTTTTTCTTTTTTGTACTTGCTCCTATCGAATAGGAATAATTTTCCAACAGATACATTTGACCCAGCGTTGTATCTACACCCACTCCGAATCAAAGTGGAACTGGAAGTCATTTCAGTAAGTGTCATAAAAGGCCTGGAAAAGAGACTGAGTAAACTGGAGATCAGAGAAAGAATCAAGACCATCAGGACTCATCGAGTGTCCTGATATGACACTGAACTATCTGATGGTGAGGTTCCAGTCCTAGAGCTGAGGGGAATGTCGAATACCATAACATTGCCATTACTCTCAGGTCAACTCTGAACCGGAGCGGTAGTACCTGTTAGTGTCACATCTATGATCCAAATAAAATGATTCACTCACTTACAACACTTGAAACTCTGTCCAAACAAATGGCTGATATTAACTTGAATTATTAGTATCACATAGTGTTGTGGTCTTCAGATAAGACCGGTGGAAGAACAACTCAAACAATGGGTGATAGGTGAACGTTATTGTATCAGCAGAAAAAGGAGGTCATACATAGGAAGTACTAGCCATGCTCGGCTTGCAGTCCGTCAGTCAAATGTCTTGTAAGGAACGAGAAGTTGGTAGGATATGTCCCCATAACACATTGTAACACTTAGAACTATTTAACAGTGTGCAAACAAATGTGTTCTGGTTTGTCTAAAAATTGTTACCGACAAAATATTCGTTTAAAAATCATATCTTTAATATATATATAAATATATATATATGGAAGCAGAATTTGGCATTGAATAGCCTATAAGAGTTGATATGCCATAAAACACAACCTGTTATTTTATTTTGTTTTCTCATTCTTTCTTCTTTTCTTTTTTGTTCGTTGGTTTTTTTTCTTTCTTCTTTTGATTTTCCTTCCTCCCTTTATTTACTTCTTCACTTTTTTCTTTCTCCTCTTTATTTCTTTCTTTCCTTTTTTTCCTTTCTTTCCTTCCTTTCTTTATTTCTTTTCCCCTTTATTCCCTTCATTTCTTTCCTTCTTCTTTCTTGTATTTCCTTTCTCTATTTCTTTAGTCTTCCTTTCATTTCCTTCCTCCATTAATTTCTTCCTTCCTTTCTTTATCTACGTATTTAATTCCCTTTTTTATTCTTGTGACTTCTTCCTGCTTTCTTTGTTCTCTCTTTTTATATTCATACCGTTTGCATGTTGATTTCTTTTCTTTCTTTCTTTCTTTTTTTTATTTCTTCTTCTTTCTTCTTTTAATTTCTTTCTTTCTTCGATTTAATTTATCTAGTTTTTTCTCCTGTTTTTTTACTATTTTTTTCTTCTTTCTTTCGCTTTTCTTTCTTATTTTCTTTCTTACTGCTTTTCTTCTTTTTATTCATTATTGATTTACTTATTTTTTTATTTTCTATTATCCTTTCACATTTTCTTCCAATTCTTTTTCATTTTGCTGTGAGAGTACAAATTTCTAGCTAATGGAAGAACTAAAAGTTGTTTTAAACCCGATATTATACATGAGATTCGTTTTTAGAAGTCTGAAAAAATGTCACTTCCTATTCATTGGATCTTTGATAAAAAAAATAAAAAGAAATAGTTATTTATTCAATATCATGACTTTTTTTGTAAATGACAGACTTTATACAATTCCATGTAACCGTTTAAAAGGTTTGGGTGCTTCTATGAAGATCTGCGTGTGTAGTATTAGCGACTCTGTGGGGACATAAATGAAATAGACCTGTCGCCATTCTGGTTATTAGATAATTAAAAGACTCCTACATAAATTATTCCTCTAACTTAAACAATAAAGATATAACAGGGAGGAGATAGAAATTTAATTAAATAACCTCAATAGCCAAAAATTGGATAGATAGATAGATAGGAATAGACTTAGAGATAATGAAATATGAGCAGATATATATATATATATATATATATATATATATATATATATATATATATATATATATATAAGCATAGTTATATTCCATACATACATATATACATGTCGATAGATAGATCATTTAAATAATATAGGAATTTTTCAAATATTATTTTTAATTGTATCTAATGACTTTTTCTTGCTATGATCAAAATCGTGTCCATGCATAAAATGTCATTTATTTCAAAATTTCAATTTTACCATAAAAAGCAGTCGTCACTTTGTCAGTTCAATTGATATGTATTCTGATAGATTTGAGAAATGACGTAATTACACAATGTAATCTCATCTGAATTAGGACTGATATCATGAACACTTTTATTCTTCTTGGATCTTCTGGAATAAAAATCGACTCCGTTTTACATTCATTGCTTTATCTGATTATTACCATTTTCCGTTCTTCACAGAAATTCCTGTCAGGTTGACATTTGGTTTCAGTTTGTTTTCAAGGAAAATATCTGTTTTAATGGTACGAATATGTTTTAAGGTTTCTTTGTTTTAAAGGCGAAAATATGTTTTAATGGTACGAATACGTTTTAAAATTTCTTTTCTTTAAATGCAAAAATATGTTTTAATGGTACGGATATGTTTTAAGGTTTCTTTGTTTTAAAGGCGAAAATATGTTTTAATGGTACGAATACGTTTTAAAATTTCTTTTCTTTAAATGCAAAAATATGTTTTAATGGTACGGATATGTTTTAAGGTTTCTTTGTTTTAAAGGCGAAAATATGTTTTAATGGTACGAATACGTTTTAAAATTTCTTTTCTTTAAATGCAAAAATATGTTTTAATGGTACGGATATGTTTTAAGGTTTCTTTGTTTTAAAGGCGAAAATATGTTTTAATGGTACGGATACGTTTTAAAATTTCTTTTCTTTAAATGCAAAAATATGTTTTAATGGTACGGATATGTTTTAAGGTTTCTTTGTTTTAAAGGCGAAAATATGTTTTAATGGTACGGATACGTTTTAAAATTTCTTTTCTTTAAATGCAAAAATATGTTTTAATGGTACGGATATGTTTTAAGGTTTCTTTGTTTTAAAGGCGAAAATATGTTTTAATGGTACGGATACGTTTTAATTTTTCTTTTATTTAATGACAAAAATATGCATTAATATCACATTAAATGTGTCTTTGTTTTAATGGCAAAATTATGTTTTAATGCACAGATAAGTTTTAATGTTTCTTTGTTTTAATAGCATGAATATTTCAATGGCACAGATACATTTTATTTTTTATTTTAATGGCAAAATTATGTTTTAATGCACTGATAAGTTTTAATGTTTCTTTGTTTTAATGGCATGAATATTCCAATGGCACAGATACATTTTATTTTTTATTTTAATGGCAAAATTATGTTTTAATGCACTGATAAGTTTTAATGTTTCTTTGTTTTAATGGCATGAATATTTCAATGGCACAGATACATTTTATTTTTTATTTTAATGGCAAAAATATGTTTTAATGCACAGATAAGTGTTAATGTTTCTTTGTTTTAATGGCATGAATATTTCAATGGCACAGATACATTTTATTTTTTATTTTGATGGCAAAATTATGTTTTAATGCACTGATAAGTGTTAATGTTTCTTTATTTTAATGGCATGAATATTTCAATGGCACAGATACATTTTATTTTTTATTTTAATGGCAAAAATATGTTTTAATGCACAGATAAGTTTTAATGTTTCTTTGTTTTAATGGCATGAATATTTCAATGGCACAGATACATTTTATTTTTTATTTTAATGGCAAAAATATGTTTTAAAGCACAGATAAGTGTTAATGTTTCTTTGTTTTAATGGCATGAATATTTCAGTCCAGTAAGCTAGCAACTACGCTACGGGGACTTGCCTTGTTTCCTTAAGAATTTCAAAATTTGAATAAAAGCAATGAAATTCTTCTGCAATGCAAAACTGACATCGTTTTACAAGAAACAAATCTATACATTCTACATAATGCTTAAATATACTTTTTGGTAGATATACTAAAACGGTTGACAACAAAATGTTAAGCTGTCATGCTAAACAAATATATTAGAACAATATTATTTAGAAAGCATTAGTAATTGGTAATAAAGTAAAGTAAATCTGGTGACCTTTTCAATAGCTACTACACCGACGTGTAGGGTAGGGTGCTACTTTATTCCCTGGGTTGCTCCACTCTACCCTTTATCCTTACCTCGTAATGTTGTGGTGAGCAAGATGGCATCAAGTACCATTTTTGAGTCTTTGGTATGAGTCTTTGGGATTGAACCCCGGTCTTCCGAACCATTGACAAACAATCTACTCAATTGACCAATAAGCCCTCAATCGATGAAAAATGGAGCTACGCAATCGTCATATTCCCATTCTCTCCCAGCTGTCCTCCTTGTTCCAAGCAAAGTTATATTTTGTAAATTTCAATTTTCCAATTATTTCCCATTCTTTAGTAACGCCTCTAATTCTTCAGAATTAATTATGGTTGTTAAAGTGTAAAACTATAAGCTGTAGTTTTAATTTCTTTGTATCATACTATATATTACCGTTTGCCACTCACAAAGCTCTTCAATTTATTGAGCACTTCGGTAACCGTTAAGCGCAAAATGTAAATTAAGGAAAAATAATATGCGTTAAATTCCTTCACTTACGCTTTGGCTGTTAATGGATCTGCAGTAAGATATCCGACTAGTGCAAAGTCAGTCAGGTATCGATACCAGCTTGAAGCATCTCGCGTGACTAGCCATACTGAGTTGTGATACAACGAAACAGTCCGTCTTAGGATGACTATATATATACATATATGATGTATGTGAATGGCTGCTATTTCGAATATTGCAATGAGATGACAGTATAATTCCACCATTAGACGCATCTTTTTATCCAAGCAACATCTGCTTAGATAAAAAGATGGATTTAATAATTCTGAAGAATAAAATATAAACATCAATAAATTAATTGCCACAGCGATCCTCGAAGGCGTTTAAAAAAGACAAAGGGAACTGGAGATCTTCAGAAGAATCGAGACAATTCAGACTATAGCTCTGATAAGATCAGAGGGAATATTTAGAAATGTCTTGGAGACCTCAGCAGACATGCTGTCATTCAGGCTTCAGTAGAAAAAAAAAACAGATAAAACTGGTGTGAACAACCTGCAAGGATAATAATAATAATAATAATAATAATAATAATAATAATAATAATAATAATATAAACGGATCATCAAATGTAGGCCAGACAACCTGACCTAGTGAGAGTCAACAAAAAAAAGAAAACCTTCCAAATACTGGGATTTACTGTTCCGGTTAACAGCAAAGTAAAACTGAAGTAAAACAAGAAGAGAGATAAGTACCTGGATCATTCTAGAGGACTGAAAAAACTATGGAACATGAAAGTGACGGTGATGCCAGTTGTAAGATACGCCTGAGTCAACGTAGAAAAAAAACATTCAAAACCCCACATTATGACTGGTTGTCACTCGCCTGTAAAGATATAAACAGTAAAATATACGATAACGACAAAAAATCTGATACTCTTCAGGAGACATACACAAAGATACACACACAGAATGACAAAGAAGGAAAGTTTGTTTCCACTCATTTGGAAGCAGCAGAATGCACACCAACTCAACCAAGAGCCAAGTGCAGAGTTCCATGGGAGTCGCAAGTAGTTATGAAAAAACGAGATGAATTTTTAAAGTGCATCCTTACTCAATAAAAGAGAATCCAACTAATGCCAACACACTGAAAGTTAAGAAAACCCAGAAGAGAACTAATACATACTAAAAAGAAAAATTAAAACATATTCAAGGCCAAAATGATAAAATCAGAAACTCTGTTCAAGATAGGCAATCCCGATTAGCATAGCAGACAGTAAATGAAGTAAGCAGAAGGAAGGGCAGCTCTAGAGCAAAGCTAAAAGCTGCTAACCAAGAAGAAAGACTTCTGAAGTGGAAAGAATATTTTTAAAATCTGCACGGAAACCCTCCGAAAATTACTGACAAACCCATCGAAAAAATCATTAATAGCTAACTAGACATCAAACTATTACAGTTTACGGAGGAAGAACTTGACGCAATATTAAACAATTAAAAACAGAAAAGCTGCAGGCCTCGACGAAATACTTCCTGATATATGACAATACGAAAATTTGATAACATACTTCACTGATTATGCAATGCAGTCGATAAACAAAACCCAACCAAGATGTGGACAAAAGGTGGCATCCTTCTCTTCTCCAAGAAAGACAAACTCGGAATTACTAAGAAACATTACTCTTTTTGCAATCGATGCTCAGGTTTACAATGACCTACTTCTCAACAGTATGGGGACTGAAATCGAGAAAATTCTTAATAAAAATCAGAAAGGCCTTCTAAGAACTCGCACCACAACCTCACAGATACTAACTATTGGTCGAATTATTGAAGGAGTACAGGGAAAGAATCTCGAGATAACACTACGGTTTGTAGATTTCTCCAAGGAATTCGACTAGAATACATAAAGGAAAGATGGAGAAAACCCTACATGCATATGATCTCTCCAAAGAAACTGTTACTGCTATAAAGATGCTTTACAAAACACGAAAGCAATGGTTCACTCACCTGATGCAGACACCGACATTTTTTTTACATTGTCCCAAAAGTCTTACAAAGAGATACATTAGCATCATATTTGTTTATACTCTGGTTAGACAACGTGAGACAAGCATCCATAGATTTAACAAAAGAAAATGGTTTATATTAAACAGACAATATCCTGCAGAAACTAAAACAAATACAGACTACGCAGATAATCTAGTGCTTCTTGCAAATACATCAGTAAAAACAACAATCCCTACTATATAGCCTAGAGAAAGCATCTGGAGGCGTTGGCCATTATGTGAACGCTAATAAAACAGAGTATATGCGTTTTAAAGAAAAAAGAACCATCTTTACCCTTTGTGACAAGCCGTTTAAATGGGTTGACCAGATCAAATACCTTGACAGCAATATCTCATCTACTAAAAGCGATGTTAACATATGCCGTGTGAAGGCGTTGAATGCTAATGACAGGTTATCGATCAGATGAAAATCTGATCTCCCTGAAAGAATAAAACGAAATTTCATCCAATCAGTCACAATGTCCATACTACTATATGGATACACCACAGAGGCGATAAAAAAACATTGAGAAAAAACTCGATAGGAACGATACATGACTACTACGTGCTGTCTTTAAAAAAAGTCCTGGAAGTAATATCCCATAAAAAGGCAACTGTACAGCCACCTGCCTTTCATCTCACTAATCATCCAAGTTAAGCGAAAAAGCCATGGAGATGCAAGACCTTACTCATGAATAACGTTCTTTCATGGACGTGCCAGTTTTGTTCAACTAGCAAGAACATGTATTAGCTTTATGCGGACACTGGATGCAGCCGAAAAGACCTGTCAATAGGAATGGATGAGAGAGATGAATGACGAGAGAGAGAGAGAGAGAGAGAGAGTTAGTCAACTCTGTTCGGTCAACATGACTCCTTGATGATGATGAAGATGAGAAAAAAGCAAATATCCATACATTCATTCTGTTTGTAAATCTGTTATTGGAAAATGGGGAAGAAAACATGTCGAACGTAAAGTGTAAAATAAATGATAATCACGTGATCGGTTGCGAGCCAATATATCCGCAAAGGCTTATAAACGGGATTGAACTGAATATTCATTTCAGTAAAAGATCTAGAAACACTGAAAGTTTGAAATTAGAAAGTGAAATAATCGATTTAAAGATATGCTAAGTAATCACGAAAGTAAATAAATAAGTTACTAGAAAATCAAGGGGAATTCTCATTATTTTCAAGCACGAAAAATCAAGAAAATGTTTTTAGGAACTGCTTGCTTATTGGATAGGACTGTTTTGTGTCTTTTTCTGATTGGTTAGAAAAACTGAGTTAGTTTTCCGTCGGTTATGAAATATAACTAACTAAATTCTACTTTAGTACAGAATTCAAGCCTGAACTAAAAATAGACGATAGCTGCAAAATATTCTTTTTTCTAGTTCTGTAAACTTAACATAATAAGAAGTGGTAAAACAGTTTTTAAAACAAATGACAAAGATAATCAATCACACAAAACTGAATCTTAGATACTTGGCTGAGTCAAAAGTTTTGCAATATCTCGCTACGTTCGCGGTGTGTCTATCACGTGACCAAAGCTGTTCAAGCCGTGAAAGATATCCACTGTGCTTAGTAGCATTGTTGTAGTTGGTATGTAATACTTCCCCCTTCATGTGTGATTTGAAAGCCGCCCAGATCACCGAGCAACGTAGTCTCATTTGGGAATTTCCTATTTACTTGTTCAAACTGAACCATAACGCCGCGAAAGCAACCAAAACATTTGTTGAGCAAAAAGTGAAGCTACAAGTGATCCCTGGATAGTAACCAAGTGTTTCTAGAAATTTCGCTTGAGCTGCAAGTACGTCAACGATCAGATAAGGTCAGATAGGAATAAAAGCGTTGATTCTGAGGCCGTGCTCCAAACCATCGAGGCAAATTCAGTGATTGCACTCGGAGAGAGTATCAGGCGAGCTCAAATTCTCACTGTCCAGTATGATTTCCGTAAAAGCCTCAGGAGCTGTCGAATTGTCCCCCATGTAAGTAAAATATTGCCAAACTTTAGATTCACCCAATCAATTATAATTTCAGATGAAGTCTAAAACGTCGTTTGAATGATCTTGATAGTTAAAAATATTTCCTCTTTTCTTATTACAAAGGAATGATTTTCTTTTCTTTTCTTTTCTTTTCTGCATATTTTTCTGATTGGGTAATAAAAATGACTATTGAAATTTCACTTTTTATTGGACAAAAATATTTCTTCCTTTCTGGTTGCAAAAGAATGTTGTTTTTTTTTCTCTTTTCTGTATATTTTTTCTGGTTGGGTAATAAAAATGACTGTTGAAATTTCACTTTTTATTGGACAAAAATATTTCTTCTTTTCTGATGGCAAATAATGTTTTTTTTTTCTGTATATCTTTTCTGGATGGGTATTTAGAATGACAGTTGAAATTTTATTTCGCCCAAAAATCTCTACTCAAATTAGAGAGATAGTATAGCGTTATCCACTAAAGATCCATAAAAGCAAAGTATACAATTAGAACTGAACTCACGAGCAAGATGCTACAATATCAACAACCGACAGTCATTCTACGGTATCATGATTCCTAATTAAATATTATGTAAATATAGTTTCGATCGGCACAGATGAAATACGATGATCATTCAAAAAATAAGCTGAATGTAGCAAAAGGAATTCGGAATAGGAAGAAATATTTACAGTTGTACTTTTTTCAAAGAAATCAAGAGTCATAGCTTCTTTCATATCCCAGAATAATATCAGCATGACCTTATTTACTGAACACAAAAGAATCGGTGTGTTTCCATTTATTGGACTGTCTTTTTGACACAGGCTCGTTGTGGCAAACCAATGTTTAAAACATTGGCAAACATTTTTTCTCACTAAAACATTATTCTTCAAATACATCACCCATTCTTCAGCAAATGTCACATGGTTTCCAATTCTCAGCCACCAAAAACTTGATGACAGATCTCTGTTCAAGCATAGAATACTGTTTGATTTGTCACCATTTTGAATAGCCGCAAAATAAATATTTCTTTGTGATTAAAATGATTTTTCCTATAAACCAATTTCAAACAATACAGAGTTTATATATATGGAAAGAAATCTAAAAAGAATTTTGTATGTGTTCAAAAATTCCCCTTATTTATTGAATGACCCTCGTAGATCGATTAAATCACGGGTTTATTATAATTCTTTTCCCACAGATTTTAAGTGCTGCCCATAAGTTAAGTATGGCTTCTAAATGATTCAGAAATAAAAAGGAAAATACAGAAAATAAAATGAAAGTATCTTCCTTCATCATTTTCTCTTATTGTAAATTTATGTCCACTTTGAGAAAATTTTGCACTGAAAAAATAATTGATGCAATTTTCAATATACTAGCGAATTTTAAAGTGCTTCCAAAAGTTTGAAAAAAAAAAAAGGTTTGATGCTTTTATTGAAATAACAATGTTTAGTTTACTTATAGATGAATGCTTGCTTATGAAGAGTCGAAATGTTAAGAAGCTACACTGGTAGATATAAATGTAAATATGCTGAAAAATATGTACACCCTCATTTATTATAGTGAAGTTCGCACAAAAACACATATGAACACAGAGCGCGTACACTCACTTGAAGATGTAATTCGATAATTTCTATGTAGTCTAAATATTTAGTGGGCGATGATGGTGAGACTGAGAAAAATTCAAAATTTTCACTCATCAAAAGAAAAAGAAAAATTCACTCTCAGAATGCAAAAAGTGATTATTATTAATTACAAAAATTAATAGATGCATTTATCGATGTATGAATAAAAATTCGTGGTTATCAATACGGTTGTCAATACTGAATGGTCAGTCTACATATGCGTGCATGCACAAACACACACACACACACACATACACACATATACACACATACACACACACATAAGTTATATATATATATGTATATATATATATATATATATAAGGAGATAAATAAAAGCACTCAGTGTCACTCGAGTAGAAGTTGTTTAAAACCAAAAATATCAAGAATTATTTTTGAGTTCGTTACTCAAAATTTCACGTCAGACGAAACGAGGAAGAAAGTGGGTGGGCAATCAAAATTGAAGAGAATTTTCTCAAGTGACCTGCTGTTTCTTTCCGTCTGATGATTGTGTGCAACACATGCAACTGGGTATCGGTCTTCGTTAATGAGTCATCCTTCCTTTTTCAGTAGTAAGAGGCACTACTGAAGAAGGAAGGACAACTCATAAGCGACATTCATCAAAGGACCCCAGCACATAGACGCAACAGTGTCGGTCGACCTGCAAGGTCTAACTTACATTAGTTCTGTTTGGACACTGGATCCACTTTGGAAGACTCGCCGTAAGGACGGATAGAGATTGAGAATCAGGATAATCCGTGCTTTTCAGTGCGATTATTATGACGATGAGTGTGTCTGCATGTGTGTGTATCTGTGCACTTTTGCATACATAAGTACATCCACACACACACACACACACACACATAATATATATGTGTGTGTATGTGCATCTGTATATACATACATATATAGACATGTATAAATATTCATTAATACATACATACACATACGTATATAAGTAAACACATACATGCTGACAAACACACACACACACACACACACACATATACATATATATATACATATATATATACATATATATATATATATATATATATATATATATATATATAGTAATGGTATGTATAGTTTTTGCAGAGAGATATTCCAGGAAAAGAAAATATATAGTGTGTCAAACACACACATACAAATACACACAGTATACAAGTATCCATACATAGGAACGGTCGGGATAGTTTTCTTTTTTGACGGAAGTATATTCATAAAACATTCATAAAGCAAAATCCGGGTTATGGGAAAATTTCACAATAAATAGGAATATAGATAAAAAAAAACACTCTGTCACATTTTCTGATTTATTCAGTTGTATATTACACACACACACACACACACACACACACACACACACACATATATATATATATATATATATATATATATATATATATATATATATATATATATACAAGAACACTCACTTATATATATGCGTGTATGTGGGCGGTCAAAACACACGCACACACACACTTATAAATATATATCTAATAATATAATATAATGCATGCATATAATTATCAATGCATCAATATATGTGTGTATATATACATATCTATATACATATGTGCGTATGTATGTATATACTAGAATCTATATAAATCTATATAAAAATATATACATGTCCATAGGTATGTGGATATT
>OY757931.1:467401-554901 GCA_963585895.1 Sepioteuthis lessoniana | reverse complement strand
TATCAGAACTCGTCAGTGTGGCTAGACACGCAGGACGCTCGAAGCCGGAATCGAAACCCGTCAAACTTTACGATAGACTAAGGCTTCAGACCACACGGCTACAGGCGGACTACGTTGGCTAAGGGAATTTTTTGGGGTATTTTATATTTAGCAAACAGCAGCAGCAGCCTTTGTTTACATTTTTTCATACCCTATATATATATATATATATATATATATGATTTATTCAACCTTCGTAGGGCAACCAATCTAGAGTGAAAACTCAAATCAAACCTATCAAGGTCCGTTAAAAATTGATCAAGTGTCGCCTACAGTATTATGTGAGGGGTTGGTAAATAAACCCACAATTTTTAACGGAACTTAACAGGTTTGATATTAGTTTTCTTTCCAGATAGTTTGTCCTACGAAGGTTGAATAACTCACACACACACATATATATATAATAACTCACGCACACACATATATATATATAAAGAGAGTGGAAGAGAGACAGACATGCAGAGTGAGGGATATATATATATATATATATATATATATATATATACATATATATGTGTGCTAATATGATTATCTATGTACAAATATATATATTTATGTGCATATGAGTATGTATATCCTAGTAATACATATGCTCGTTTATATTTGTAAATATATATATACATATAATCATATACATACTTATGTGTGTATTTGAGTTGTACATGTGTGTGTACAAGTTTATATGTATAAATCTCTTTGTATATATATATATATATATAAGTTTATATATATAAATCTCTTTGTATATATATATATATATATATATTTATATATATATATATATATATATATATATATATATATATATTAAATGCAATTATATTTCTTACACTGATTAATTGCATGCATTGAAACCGGCGAGTGGGTCGAGGTGATGGACTTTCTTAACAGTTCTCTCTTCTGAGACTAGTATGTCGTATGAGATTTCAAACTAGCAATAGATTTACATACCTCTTCGCAAACAGTGCATGCAGATGAGTTTGCATATGAAGTAGATGATATGAATAACCAGTCTTTCGCTTTTTACCACTGTGAAATGCTGGTGTTGGGTTTTCTTAAGCTTCTTCATTGCTAAGTGGCTTTTTGCTCTCCTGTCCTTCCGAATTAAAGCAACTTGCTCGAATATATCAACAGTTATAACGAAATCTATCAGGTTGTTTTTAAGCTCGTCTCTGCCTGATTTATAGTTTCCTAATATTTCTGTTTCTTTCGTGAATTTGGCAATGAAGAAGAATACTGGTAATTCCATCGTTTCTTATCTGTCTTTGAGTTGTCTCTCATTCTAATGACATATTCGTATATATATATATATATATATATATATATATTCATTCTAATGACATATTCGTATATATATATATATATATATATATATTGGGAAAGATGAGAATTCAACTATTTTCCCTCCAGTAGTGGGTAATTAGTAGCATAGACTGGGTTATTTTGTCTTGATAAGGCAACCAGTCTAGGAGAAAGAAAAACTCTGAATTCAAAACTGTTAAGCTCCGCTTGTATCTCATACAGCTCGAGCGGAAAGGTTTGTTTATATATATATATATATATATATATATGTGTGTGTGTGTGTGTGTGAGAGAGAGAGAGAGAGAGAGAGAGAGAGAGAGAGAGATAAATTCAATAAAATGTTATCAATGATTCTTAAGTGGAGCTGGTTAAAAACCTAAGATATAAGAATAATGTTTTCGTTGATTCCACTACTCAGAGTTTCACATAGAACAACGGGAGATGGTTTAAAAAGACGAAACGCTTAACGTGGCGTACGCATATATCAATAAATACACAGACTTGGATTCTTTGTTTAATGGCATATTAATCTTCATGGCTTATTTAAGGTCAGAGTCATTCTTGTAGAAGAATAACAATAGTACTATTTAAACTCTCCATAGCTGGGGGATATGGGGTTTCAGACATATCCTAAGGTTATTAGGCCCAAAGTAATCCCAATAACACGACTAGAGTTCGAACTCGCTAACTATGATGTCGCAGTCCCGCATATTAGCCTCTATACAAATAAAAGCATCCTTTGAATATATTGTTTTTTCATATTTTCATATTTACAAAAAAAACGCAAAAACACACACACGCACACACACACACACACACACACACACACATATATATATATATATATATTATTGAAATTTATCAGTAAAAGCCTTTTGAAAAAGTAAAATACAGCGTTATACGAACAAAATACATAGCAATATCACAGTATCTGTAAACTAGGAAGAAAACAGGATAAATCTCACAACTCTGAATTTCACGTTTCCAACCCTCAAGTAAGGCAATATCGATACTTCTCTATATTATATACATATATATATATACATATATATATATGTGTGTGTGTGTGTGTGTGTGTGTGTGTGTGTGTGTGTGTGTGTGTGTGTGTGTGTGTGAGCCAACCAGGCTAAACAACGGAGGAGAAAATAGCCGTTTCAGTAAAGGCGTTACATGAAAGAAAGAAAGAAACAAACAAACAAACAAACAAACAAATTGGATTTTTTTCCTTAAAAAACCTTATTTTCATAATTTCATCTCCAGAAATGATGCAACATCTTATTTGCTGAAATGTCCCTACTTTAAATTCCAAAATTTGCCAAAAAGAATTTGTAGATACCCTACTTGAACTTCAATGATTTTTAACAATAGAAACAATGTGCTGAGTCAAATTATGAAAAATGTGGAGTAACTTTTACGAATCGTGACTGTTGGCCATTGATTTTTTTTTCCGCCCAGAAAAACATTTCAACACTTTCGTACCAGTCAATACTACGGAAAACAAAAATAAACGATAAAAAAAAGGATCTCATCAAGTTTTAACAGAGTTTCCCTTTTTGTAAATAGTTTAATTTAGTTTCTTTGTTAGTGAATGTCAAAACCATTCTGGTAGAAAAATAGTTGTGATATCATTTAAATAATAGCTGGGGGTATGAATGGTTCATGCCTTTCCCAAGCGTATGAGTCCGAAAGTGAACGTAATTGTATAACTAGGGTTTGAACTCGCTTACAACAATCTGGCAGTCCAGTCCATTATCCACTATGCCATGTGACTCTCCCCTCTTTAATTGGAGACTCTCGAAATAAAAAAAAAGCATCAAGCCCCGAGCGTATGATATTCATTCATTTTATCAATAAGTTTCCAAAATCATTGCTGGTGGCCATTTTGGGTACGACTAGCACCTGCGATTTTCTATCAAGAGGTAAAATCAGAAAACCAAGAAGAAGAAGAAGAAGAAGAAAGTCCTTCAACTTTTCCCGTTGTAAACAATGGCTCATTATTTTACAATCAAGTTTTTCGATTCGATCACAAACTCCAACCAAAAAGACCTGATTTTGCAACCAACAACCAGATAACATGGCGTCATGACACTGTCCATAAAATTGATTTTTTACTTTTACTGGGGGAATAATTTTCAGGAATCAGAAATGAAACAGTTCAGATAAATATACGCAGTTTCACACATAATACGAAGTGTTACTGAAAAGTTCTCAAGCCAACCAAAAACAGAATAAGTTTATCTTAGATTTTGATCATTTTCTTATTTAGAAGGATTTAAGAAACTTGCCAGTTGTATTGAACTACAGGACAAATATGTAAGTTTCATGATCCTAAGTCATTCTCTCATTGGTTTAGTCGAGAACTTTTCACCACTCCTTCTTAAATTGAATATACTTTTCAGATAGATATCATTTTTCTATTTATATTTAACAACCTATCTGCACGAACAAGATGTAACCTAAGATCAACATTTCAGTCGGCTGGAGCTGTTTAATACGCCGACTACATCACTGCAGAGGGGAGATAATGACCCTCCCCAATGAGTGTCCTAGATATAACACTAAACTAACATATCGTAAGGCTCCAGTCTTAGAGCTTTGGAAGTTGTGGAATACCGTTTCATTGCCATCACTCCAAGGTCTTCTCTGACCCGGAATGGTTGTACCTTTTAGGGTCCGATCTATGGGCCAAATAGAACTATTTAATCATTTGCTCAAGTCACACAACTATTTAACTGTGTGCAAATAAATCTATCTGCGTTAAATAACTGTACTTGAAACCATTCAACTGTGTGCAAGAAAGAAATAGCAATACTTGGAACTATTAAACGAATGATTGATATTAAACAAAATTAATGTTGGATTACAATACTTGGAACCATTGAACTGTTTGCAAACAAATGAGCTCTAATTTTTTTTTAATGCTACCAACGACCAATTCGTGGAGAAATCATATGTATAATATATATCAATAAACAGGCAAAACCATTTAACTGTGTGCAAATAAATGATTTATGCTAAATTGAATTATTAATATTAGATAGCAATGCTTAAACTCATTTAACTGGGCGTAAAGAGAACTATTCGTATTAAATAACAAAGCTTGAAACTATTTAACTGCAAACAAATGCACATTGGCTCATTTTAAAGATTTTGCCAGCAAAATCTTCACTTAAAAATTAAGTGTATAGACAGGACTTGACATTAAATAACAATTAAGTGTTAATACATCATTAAACCAAATAACGAAACTAATCAATGTTTGATAGTTCTACATGAAACTATTCCAAACAAATGAGTTCTGGCTCGTTTAAAAAGTGTTGCCTTCAAACTTCTCGTTTGCAAATCATATATCTAATTTAATATCAATCATTTTTTTGCACACTGGTAAATTGTTTCAAGTGTATTATTCCTCATTATCATCGTGCTGCTTGTATGGATTTCTCTGACCCTCTCTCGCCACTCGTCCCTACCGTCCATTGATCCCGGCAGGTCTGCCAGGTTACATCCTGTATTGGCACAGAACTACTGTAAATAGCTTCTAGCTGGTCGTCCAACCTATGCTCGTCCGTGTGAAGGGTTCCACAGGAGTACATCGCTTATGAGTTCCTCCTTACTTCTCCAGTAGTGTCCCTCATGTCAGGTTCGTCTAAATTCGACTGTTTTCGAGATAGGTGGTAGGTGGCCGTACAGTTGCTGTTTTGTAGTATGCTACCTCCAGAACTTGTTCAATATAGCTCGTCGCATTCTTGTGCAATTGCCGTCAAGCTTTTTCTCCATACGCTTAGTCAGCGTCTATTTTGTGCATCTCTAGAGCAGTATTGATATGACCGCTTCTTGGAAAAAAGTGCCTTTTATTTTATCCGACCGGTCTGACTTCCATATGACCTATAGCCTATCAATAGCTGTCCATGCCTTTGCTATTCGCGTATTGATGTCCTTTTCAATTGATGAGACGCTGCTTCCGGTGTAGGTGAACCTGTCCACTAGTTTCAGAGGACCACCATTTAGTGTGGAGATGTCACCTCTTTGATTAAAGCACGTGTATTCTATTTTGTCTGCATTCACATAGATGCCTATGTCACCAGCTTCTCGGTCCAGATGATGTAGTAAGGATTCGGCCTTGGCGGATGTATTTGCCAGAAGCGCTATGTCGTTGGCGTAGTCCGCGTCCGTAATTATTTGTGCGGGGTATCTTCTGCTTCTTTCCTTTGCCAGCGTGAAGCCGTTTTCTTTCATTAAATCTATAGATGTTCAAAGTACAACGATTAGGCAGATGATAAACAGGTATGGGGCTCATGTGTCACCTTGCTGCACAACTGCTACAATCTCAAAGTAGTCTGTGTCTCCATCCGGTGAGTGAACTTCTACTTTTGTTATTTTTACTAACTACCTAATTTTACTCCCCATTTCCTGTCTAACTACATACCTAAGAGTTTAAGGTGTGCGTCACTAGAGAGGAGGATGATTATTTTTAGAAAATGATGATAGTTATGTTGCTTATATGAAATGAAAATCCCATGAGAATAATATGTTACATAGTATACGAGGTCATTCAGTAAAAAAGGTGAAATTAAGCCGAATGATTAGTTCATTGGACGCCCTGTTTTCAGCTACACCCTCTTCAAGGAAATCAAGAGTTATAAGTCGTTTCATGTACCAGCAAATTGTCAGCATCATATTTTTTAATGACGCAACGAACGGAATTTTTTTTTTTTTACCGGAGAGTCAATATGTTTCCACTTCATGGACAGTCTTTTTGACTTAACTCTTTGCAGCAAACCAATGTATAATGCATTTGCAAACATCTTTTTGACAAAAAAAATGTTTCTCCATACAAATCACACGTTTCGTAAATGTCTCTTGGTTTGGACTAATTGGCCACCAAAGATTTCATGACGGAACTCTGTTCAAGCCAGGAGAATAGTCTTGATTTTTCACCATTTTGAATCAGCTAAAAAACATTTTTGCAAATGTAGAATACTTTTTTGCAATGAACCAGTTCCAAACAATGAAGAGTTTTTTTTATAGAAAAAAATATTCAAACATAAAAAATATATTTCTAAAAAGTTTCCTTATTTATAGAATGATTCACGAATATATGTATGTGTATATTTACTAAAGATACTACAGTTTGGATTTGCAAAATATTCGTTCTAATAAAAAAGATTATTTTAACTAACATTCTACCAGTTATCATCTTAAGAGAGTGTTGTTCTCTCACTCAAGGACTCGCCCTCCTCCATAAATACACGTCAACAAGAGCGTCAGGCGGAGTTAACCAGCGTGACACAATCACGTGTGTTACCATCTGCGTAGTGGATGGATAGTCACTACCCCACTGAACTCTCAGCTTCCTAGCAACAAACCACTGTTTAACCAGGTTCTCTTGTATCTTGTTTCTATTACTTGAATATATATGTTTTTCTATCAAACCTTTCGTGTTCCCCGTGTCTTTCTTTGGTCAGCATCACAACAGATTGGTAGATTGCAAGAAAGACATCGAAAGCGTTTGTTCATGCATGTGTTTATGGATGAGGACCTTACGAAGGCCGAAAATATTCTTCGATATATCAGGGCAATAATTTTGTTGTTGATGACGGCAATTTCCCAAGTCTTTTCATCAATCCTCAAAATAGAAATACATAAACCTTGAAACCTCTCATAGCAGATAAAAGTCTCCATTTCATATCCTCAGTTCATTCCCTGCACAAAAAGTTATTACTCGTTGCCAAATCACTCTCACTTTATTTAGTTGGCGCATAAACATCAAAAATATCTTTGTGATGCCTATTCATTTATCAGATTCCTTTTTAGTCAAAAAGAAAAATAATTTATTATCATTTAGGGTTTTCGGACGATTGTCTTGATTTTTATTATTTCCGCAACATTTCGGCCGATGTGTCCTTTGACCTTCTTCAGGTGTTTGTCGAACTCTGGAACCTACACGGAACTTCGAACTTTATTGAATCTACAGGTGGTCGCCTGTTCTGATTCCGTTAGCCATAATCGGGTACAAGTGTTCAGTATTCCTGTATTGTTATTCGTCTGCAGTCAGGAATGAACCTGCAACCTCCAGATGATTGTCTCCTTAGAAGCTTAGGGAACCAACGCCTATAACCGTTACGCTATGTGTCCTGCTGAACAGTTTAGAGTGAATTTTTGGGACTTATAAACTTAATGTTCTTACTTGATTAGGATTACTACTATTACGTATGATTTTTTACCTGTGCTCATATTCATATTTTTTTCATCTAACCTTTTTAATTATCGGTTTCCATATTGTATTCAACTCTATATTTGGTCTGCTCAGCAGGTCATTGTAGCCCAACATATGTGCTGATTCCTTAAGGGGTCTAATCATCCAATGTTCAGCTCTATCAATTATTTCAACTTCATCCCATAAGGGAAGATGGTTTGTTTCCCTTTCCCTTCCATATATGGTCCGCCATACCCGACCTGTCTCGCCCACTAAAAGTAAGGCTAGATGAACATCGGAAGGCAGTAGTAGATCCCCGTGGCGTTGTGCCCATTGCACAGTACTATGACATTGAAATAAGTGAGTTCGAACTCTAGTCGCGCTATTACGTTCACTTTTGTGGTTATATCTTTGGAAAAAGGCATGAACTCTCTTATTCCTCTTCCCTAGCAATGAGTTAAATAGTACTACCACTGTCCTTCAACCAGAATAGTTTTCGCATTAAATAACCCATGAAGGTTGATATGCCATTAAACAAAGAAACAGTAACCGAAATTACTATTCATTATTATTTCGTTGCACTAGAAACGTCCTTTTGTCGGACATTGGAAAAAAAATTGCTTTCCTGACAAACAAATTATTTCTACAAAAGATTATTTAGAGCTTAAAAATTGTTGAACTGGAAAATTAATCCTCAAATGAACAAAGTTTATAACGTGCGGGATTTTTATCTGTAGATTTTATAAGACTTATTTCTATAGAAAAAACATCCGAAAATCAGAGAAATCTCTGGTCAGTCCAAAATCATTGCAATAAACGTCTTTATCCAGGTTAGCGACAATATAGGGATATAAATAAAACAAGAAATATGAACAGATAGATAGATAGATCGATAGATAGATGGATAGATATGAAGAGAATGTATATACAAGTATGAATTATACTTAGCGTAACGGTTATCCTCGTAGTTTATGGAATCGACGACACGAGTTCAAATCTTGGACGAGACTGTTTATGCTTCAATTTGCGCTAATGCTCTTAACAAAAGAATGAATAAATCTATTCTCCCCCAGCAATGGGTAAATAGTAGGACAGGCTTGGCTCTTTTTGCCGTGATAAAACCAACAAGCGTTGGAGAAGGAAAACAAAATTCAAACCAGCTGTACTCCTTTTATCACATTCTGGTCATGGTGGAGGGATTAAGTAATTACACATATACAACTTTCTTAAACGATTATTAGCTGTTTTCTGAATTATTATTAATTGCGACACTGCTTGAGTTATTTCGGCGAAAGTGAGAGAGTTGTTGTTGGTGGAGAGTTGTTAGTCGAAATAAATGTTGTGATGAACTAACCACAGGAAGACCTCATGAGAGAAGAATTCATTTCTCTGAGGCACATGAAATCTAAATGATGAAGGTAGGTAGATAGAACTATTGATGTATCGATTAGTGGGGCATCTGACAAATTCCAAGAATAATGTAGGTAGGTAGTTACAACAGTATTAATATATAGATATTTAAGAATAGAAAAAGTAAATAGCACCTAAGCACAAAACATTGTAAAAAAAGAGAGATTTAGTCTGGCATAAAGCTCAAATATTAAGACTCTCAATGCAGACTGATCTCAGAATCAACGTATGAATATATGATCATAATTCGGCAGGTGACCATTTACACAATAATAGAAAGAATTAAAATAACCGACTCGTTAACAATCACACTGTATCTTACACCTTATAAAGATACCTAGAATTCCTATGTTTAGTTTCGGACAAAACTATATATATAGATATAGATTTAGTTTTTCGGTGGCAAAAGCTGCTCGGTAGCGCCAGGAGTGGCAGTACCGCCTTGAGCTACCGAAACTGTGTTATCACCCTGGATGGCGGCTGATGAGGCTAGGGTATCGCACGTGCTTCCACACGTTGTATGATGAAAAAAAAATGTTTAGTTTCGGACAATAGCACTGAGCAATGATTTGGTAAAAGGACTCACTGCTAACGACTTGCAATACAAGTTTTTTAACTATCATCGTTGTAGGAATAAAGATTTCCTGTCGTCATTACATCCGCTCGTGAGTGACTTTAATGTGCAAGGAAACTCTAATGAAACGCTTCATAAACGCCATTAGAGACTGATCTCTTTCTCCTCTGAGACAGAAAGATTCTATAAAGAAGAAATAAATTTGCAGCCTGGGAAAGATTCATGTCTCGTTCAAATCAATAAAGAAAAAGTAAGAGGCAGAAGAAAATATCAATATGTAATAATATTAACTTTGGTAACAGAAAACACAGAAATATCACACACACACACACACACACACACACACACACACACACACACACACACATATATATATATATATATATATATGTACTTGAGTGAGATAAAGGTTTTGCAATATTTTGGTAACATGAAGCAAATTCGGCAGCTTTTGACAAGGCTGTCAAGGTGACTAAACATACTGGACTGTGAGATACAAAGCCCACCCGATACGCTCCAAAAACTAGCGTGATAAAATGGACTTTTGATGTGGTAATATATAGGGTTAGATATATGTGCGTGAGTACATATTTGTATAGTTGAAAGTTAACCATAGGTATTGATGTGTGCAAATATACGTATATATATATATATATATATATTGTGGCGTTGACTTATCCACGCGAGGGTGTATGGAAGCATACGTCGCGTATGTGGTGTTGCAAGTGTGGATGTCTGCGTGTATATATGTGTGTATGTGTGTGTATCATGGTAGACATATGAGAGGGTTTAGGTATATATGTGTCTATATAAGAGCCAAGACGTGTGTGTATGTCCGTGTGTGTGGTAATACTGATCAAAGGTTAAAGAAAATGGAGGTCCGTTTTTATCCCCTTTGTTAAATATGACTTTTGGCGCTGACCAATAGATGGAAAAGTTTAGCCATTTTTAGTGCGTAAATTTAGGTGGTCCTTCTCCGGAAATAGTAGGAGAGATTGCAGGTTCCCTATATACAGATGGTGTTTCAAAAAAGAAGTGAGGCAGTTGGTTATTGTTTACTAGAGAGATGAGTTGGATGGGGAAGATAGTCTACGTTTCCTGAGACATAGCAGTGGCAAGTTTGAATTAACGCGGTGTGCAGGAGAGCCAAAACTAGAGAAAGGTCCCATCCGTGAGTAGGTCCCGTCCTTTGAAAATTTGTTTGTCTTTTTTTTTTTTTTTTGTCATTTTGACACAGCAAACTCCTTAGCAGCGAGCACTGCGGTATGAATCTGCAGCAACGTTGGGTCTGACATCTCGACACTGGCAGATACGCACAAACCAATAACAAATGCAATCATGAAAGGCGAGGCGGTTCCGTCGTACTAATGGCTGAATTTGACTCTTTAGCGTGTAACACGACTTCGTTTTTTACAAAATATCACCTTCTCTAGCAAAAATAATGCTAAAACATTTCAAAATCCATTTAGAACACCAGCCTCCTTTCTCTGGACATTTAAAATAAAATAATAATAACCGTTAAAAATTGATTTTCTCAAACTGTAAAATGCTGTTACCGTTCTTTAAAATTTCCACCTCGTGACGTAATCAATTTCGAATATATTACTCTGAATTATTCAGTCTTTTCATAAGAAACATTCTTTTGCTCTAATTATGATGACTTCCAACTGATATGAAGATAAATCTGATTTTTTTCATTTCTCATACTTAAAATAATTTTGATAGAATGTTTTCGTCATCAAAATTTTGAAATCAAAACGCATTAGCATAGAAATAAACAAAACAAACAATAAAAGAATCATTAAAACTACGCAAATATATATTTTTACGTTCTTTTCTTTTTCCACAAACACACATACACACACACATGCATATATACATATATAACAGTTTTAACGTATAGCAACAGTTGCAACGTAGCAAGATCTTTGCGTAACGTTGTAAATGGATCGGCAACCAGTGTCTAAATGCTGAATAAAGCTGTGAGCGTTTATCTTCGTGCTAATGCCCTTGGGAAAAGCACAAATACCCCTATATATATATATATATATATATATTGAATAACCCTCGTGTAACACAAGGATTGTTCATAAAGTTCTAAGCCTCACTCCGAAAGAACAATGATTGCTCAACATTTTTGCCGTGGCAACACACAACAACTTTTCATAAAACTAGAATAACTAACATAGATTTTTTTGTCTTTATTTCTGTGCCAGTGTGACCCATAGAATGGTGAAAATCTGACTGAGGCTTAGAACTTTCAGGACGACTATTGTGTGTGTGTGTGTGTGTGTGTGCGCGTGTGCGTGTGTGTGTGTGTTTGTATATATATATATATATGTATATAGGGCTATATATATATATATATATATAGGAACAAGAATTTCAGTAATGTATGTTAGAGCTAATGAAGTGACCACCAATTTTATGCAGTGTATTTTAATGCGACGAGCTCAACTGAAAAATTGGACAAATAACTAAATCTGAATGTTTGTCCGTTAAAACGATTTTAGTTGGGAAATATGAGACGACAGATACGTCTTGATGAATATTCCTAGACTTAATATTCATTTATGCACTCGCCTATGGGAATACGTATAATATATTTATTTTAAAATAATCTTTATAATAACTTATCAATGTATCTAAACTTATTGGTTCTTAAAACGACAGATTGTTTTACTTAGTATTCAATCATGGATAAAGTAAACTTCTCATACGAACACCTGACAATATCAATAGGAGACTGATAAAACTATTAAACAGTTTCTTATGCTCCTGTGAGATGTTATGGAAATAATTACGTAATCAAGAAATGTTTAACAGTTAATATACTGAGCAAAATTTTGATGACAAAAAAGTATCTTAAACAGTTTTATTTTGTGGAATTACTATTATATTCCAACCTTTTTTCTTGTGCAGTGTACCGTAAGTGTTTTCTAGGAATTACATTAATCTGCTTCTGGTGGTAAAATTCTAGTTCCGTTTCGTTTTCTTTGTTTAATGGCATATCAACCTCTGTAGGGTATTTAATGCCAAAGCCATTCTCTTAGAACAGTAGTTTTATTTCGATGAGTTCTTAGGCAGGAAAAAATTCTTCGAATTAAATTTATAATTGCACGGTTACTGTGCGTTGTCAATTGAGTTTTCTTCCTTTGCATTATAATTCATAAAGGATGAGACTTGAGACGAAATTAGACGTTGCAAATATCAATTAACCTTTTGGTTTGGTTTGGTTTCTTTGCTTAATGGCATATCAACTCTTTCTAGGTTATTTAATGCCAAAGCCATTCTCCTAGAAGAACAGTAGTGATACTATTTAACCCATAGCTGGGAGGATAAGGGGGTTCATGCCTTTCCCAAGGGTATTTGCCCGAAAGTGAACGTAATAGTGCGACTGGAGTATAAACTCGCGTACTACGATTCCGCAGTCCGTCGCTTTAACCATTACACCCCGAGGACACGCCCTCCGGTTCTGGGGAAGTGTGGAGTCACACCTTCATTATCAATTATACATTACATTTTAGAGATTTACTTGTTGAGAAAAAAATAATTCGTAAAAAAAAAATAGGTAAATAATTGGTTTTCTTTTTCAATTCTTCATCAGGAAAATGTTAGTGATTAAAATATTTTAATCACTGATATTTACTCGATGATTAAAATATACTGAAACTTAAAGTTGTGTGTTGGTTCATTTTTATCGTTTTTAATTTCATTATAATAATAATCTATCTTGGCTCAGTGATTGTTTTGCTTCTATTAGAACGAATGTTTTAGTTTTTCAACTAATGTTTTTGCTTTTGGAACAAATAGTGTGTGTGTGTGTGTGTGTACAGTTCAATTAGAAGGACTTTCAAAACTTGTTGTATTGACATTATTAATTTATTTCGGCGAAGATATTATTATACTCTTCGTCTCATCAGATGACTGCACATTTTTAATTGAGGTTGAAAAACAGCAAATATGGATTACAGTTTATATATGTATGGAAAAAAAGAAAAACTTTAATAATTTTAAATTCTAAATGCTTCCTAAACCTCCTGGATAAGGACTTTAATAGGGACAACCCTTTAAGAATTTTTTTTAATCGGAACACAGTAAAAATTAGTTACTTTAGTACAAAGAATATGCGTAGTATCTTAAATAACCATAACAGGCGAATTAAATAGAAATAGTGGGCGACGAGATGTGGAGTCTTGTAACTGTAGAAGTAAAAGGGTTATGCCCCTTGGGTGGACGATGCAACTCGAAGAACGTCGCATACCAGATGTGCATTTCCCCCATGAAACAAAATAATGATGGGGGAGGGTCAATATAGGTATCTCCGCTGGGGAATAGGAACCGAGGCTGTATAACCACAGACATTCTTTCTCCAATCCGCGACTTAAAAAAACCAAACGACACTATCTAAATATTTTTGGAACCTTAATGATCAGGGACTAACCTCCCAAATAAATTGGAAAATAGTCAGGTAGTCTTCAACCGCGAATGGCTTCAATGGTAGATGTAACTTGTGTCTCGATGAAAAAATTAGAATAATTAATTATAAAGATCACAGACTACTGTTAAATGATCGTAACGAGCTTGCGTTTGAATGTCGACATAAAAGTAAATTTAAATTATTCTAACTGGAGGCCACCGAGGCTCGTACTCTAGAGAATAGCAGGGATATTGATGCTGGATGATTTTTATAAGATATAATAACATTTACCTCAGTAGTTAATTGTATTATATGACGGAGAGATTTATGTAGAGGAGGAGAGTCTTGGAAATTTAGATATTAATTCAAAATTGGGGTTTTTAATTTCTGGAGTAGTTAATTCCCCTTGACTACTTTTAGGGTTAGTTAAAGGCACCTGGTTGCTGCCGAAAGGTTTTTTTTTATTTTTATTTTCATTCTTATTAAGGAGGAAGTCTAAGGCCCCATTAGATGAGAGAATTAACATATGTATAAGAAGTAAACGGAAAACTATATGAAGATAATCGTTTAGTTTACAAACTTACATTATTCTTAAAATTCCACCTGCTACGAAAAATCTAGCATATGTTCAAATTAGGATGGGTTAATTTACAGGAATACCTTTTTTTTTGGTTGGTGGGGGTTTTAATTTGTCTAACACTTTATTGTTTTGATTCCCTTTACTTTCGCCTGAGAATTTAAAATTTACATAGTTTTTCCCCCCATACACATATAGACTGTAATCCATAGTTGCTGTTTTTCAACCTCAATTTAAACATGGACAGTCATCTGATGAGACGGAGAGTATAAAGTTATTCTCCGTCGAAATAAAATTATAATGACAATTTAACCAGGGTTGAGTTTCCTTCTAATTGCACAGTATCCACTCTCTATGTGAGTTTTGTGAAATAAACATGGAAGAAAAGATGTATAATAATAGCCATACATCGATTTATATGAAATTCCTCATATATTCTATACGCTAATAATCACCACTCACTGTCTTCGGATGCTGATTGGATATATATATATATATATATATATATATATATATACGAGAGTCGTTCAAAAAGTTTTAAGCCTCAGCCAGACTTTACATGTCACGCACTTCACACCATTGTATGGTATGGGCCATACCTTAACAGAAATTAAGACAAGATATAAATTAGTTTTTTTCTGGTTTTAAAATGAGTACTTGTGTCATGCTACAAGAAAAATTTTCAGTTATAGTTCTTTTTTAACGAGTGAGGCTAAGAACTTTTTGAACTAGCCTCGCGCACACGCGCGCGCACACACACACACCACTTATATATATATATATATATATATATATATATATATATATATATATATATATATATATATAAGGGGATGAGGAGAGACAGAAATTGAGAAAGAGGGGTTAGAAAGAGTGGGCATTCATATCTACAAAATATTAACAATTTCCAAATTTTATTTCGAAAAATAATTGAAGATACAGACCCTGAAAATTTTTGAAGTTAAACACTTGAGGTTTATAACTGAAACGTAGAATAAACCCATCTTTATCTTTACAACGGTCCACCATTTTTGAACAGAAATCCCGATGTACAATTTTGTCTTAGTCGGATAGACTTTGCAATTATTGCCGTTTGTCCAGGATTCTTTGATTAATTTTGACTTGTGGATAGCCATGAGCTGTGTACATAATTAGCACGAACATGCTCCAAAAGCAACCATTTCCAAAATGACTTAAAGTATTTCAATACCGATTTCATGCCAGTATTCCCGCTTCAATAGGTTTTTTCTTAAAACTACCAATGTATGTGCCATACATGAATATCTATAGAACAAATCTCTTTCTCTGGATTCATTTTTTCAAGTAATTATATGTGATGAACTTAAATTGTATTTGTGACAGTTATTTGGATTGGGTTTTTTGTTTGGTGGCATATCACTCTTCGTGGGATTTTACTGTCAAAGCCATCTTAATAGAAGCTAAGCAGCGGTACTGTTTAGACTCTACGTCATGGGGATTCACCGGGGGGTGTGCAGCTATGGTGACCAGAACAAAAAGAAACAAGTACCGATTATATTTCTTTTCATATTCTAAAAAAAAAACTGCTCTTCTTCGCACTCGACCTGACAGTGGTGCTTAAAAGATGCTTTAATAAACCCTAACCCTATTTATTTCCAGTTGAGGGTTTTGAGTTTCCAAAAGTTGTGTCCTGGAAATCACATTAAACTATATTCGTTGATGAGGCTCCACTTCTAGATATCCAGGGAGTGTGGAGTATCTTTTCCTTGCCATTACTTCCAGGTTCACTCTGATCGGAAGTGGTTGTGCCTGTTAGGATCACCTCTATGTGTCAAACAGATCAGTGTACAAAGTATTTGTATGAGTCAGGAATACCTCTGTGTAAACAAATGATTGCTGCTATTAAATAGGAATAGTTGCTGAAAAACATAAAATTCTGTATAAACTATTTATATTAGATAAGAATACTTGAAACTATTCAATGTGGATAATTTATTTACATTATATTGGAATAATTGATTATAATATACTTGAGTACAAATAAATGATTATTATGAAAAATATATAACAACTTAAACGCAGATAATCGAGTATAAGTTATTAGTAAGTAATTCCCTAGATAGCTCCACTTACCCTTGATACGTACCTTATAATGCTGAGTGTTTAGGATGGGGGAATCAAGTACCGGGGGTGTCCGCGTGGTGTAAAGGTTAAAGCAATGGACTGTGGAATCGTAGTAAGCGAGTTCGTACTCCAGTCGCGCTATTACGTTCACTTTCGGGCAAATACCCTTGGGAAAGGTATGAACCCCCTTATCCTCCCAGCTATGGGTCGAATAGTACCACTACTGTTCTTCTACGAGAATGGCTTTGGCATTAAATAACTGACAGAGGTTGATATGCCATTAAACAAAGAGACCAAACCAATCAAGTACCATTTCTCTAGTGTGATTCGACCTGGGATTAAACTCCACTTTTCCGGACAATTGGCGAACAGTGTACCCACTACGCCAATGGGAAAATCATACAACTATGCTCAAATTATTTGTATTAGAGAGGAGAACTTGATAAATGTGTGCAAACAAACGATTAAAAAATAAATAGTAACAGGTACTTGAACCCATAAGACTGCTTAGAAAACATTACTTTGGTATCAAATAACCCAACAAGGATTGACATGACGTAAAATCAATCATTCAATCGATCAGCCTCTTCTATATTTTGAAATAAAATGAAAGTACAACACATTCTGGTAATTTGTTTCAATCTTCTTAAAATTAAATGAACAAGGAAGTGCATTACAATAAATGATCACCTTTCGTTTCTTTGTCTAATGACATTTCAACCTTCTTGGGTGAAATGATCACTAGTGAAGATCAATAAGTGTATCCATAGAACTAAAACCAAAGCACGTTGTCTACCCACGTCAAAATTGGCATCGTCATTCAGTGTGTTGCAATTTTATTTTCCATTTGTATATATATACATACGCACTCACATATTTATATATATATGTGTGTGTGTGTGTGCCAACTAAAAATACATATGCTTACTTGCACAACCATTTATTTCTGTACACAACGTTTTTTTTTTCTTCTTCAAAGTCATTATTATTTTCGAATGCCACATCAGCTTCCTCGGTGAATTGGTAAATAAATGCGTTTTAGTGTAACTGTCTCTGAGGGCATGTCCTCCTTTCTAAATGCGGTGTATAAACCCGATGATCAATCGTTTCCACCACCCCAAAAAGCTAGTATTCTTTATCAGCTTTCACATCGAATCACCAAGACACCAAGTACATTTGCCTATATTTACAACTTTTCAAGAGAATTACTTCGACTCATTATTTAATTCATTCTGATTTTACCCAACGATGAAAGACTTCGAGCTAAAATGATAGGAAATTATGTTTCTTTATTCATGAGATGTGATTTACTTTTTTGGCTGTAAAATTTGACCAGTTTAAGATTTTGCGTTTAGCATTTGATGCAAAAAGACAACCAAATGAGAATAGAATTTCAATACTGCCCGGAAAATTACAGCCATTTTGAATATCACAAAAACAATTATCGACGATTTGATTTAATTTGGCCCTCGTTCTTAGGGGACCTTGTTGTGCAAGGATGAACAAAACTTCTCCCATGGAGTTCCCTAGTCTACATCGAGACACCATTATGTACTATGTGACCGACGCATTCAGGATAAAATCTTGTTGATGGAACATAGAATGCCGCCTGCTGTGGGGTAAGAATCTATTCACCCACCCCGCTCACGGCCAGCATAAGATGCAAGGTCAATTCTTTAGCGGAGTAAGCTTGACGGCAATTACGCAAGAACGCTGCGAGCTGTACCGAACAAGTCCTGGGGGCAACACCCCACAAAACAGCAGCTGTATGACCACCTACCACCCATCACGAAAACTATCCAAGTTAGACGAACCAGATGTGCGCGATACTGCTGAAATAGGGAAGAACTCATAAGCGACTTACTCCAGTGGACCCCTTTACATGGACGAGCAAAGTAGGACGACCAGTTAGAACCTATATACAACAGCTCTGTGAGGATACAGGATGTGGCCTGGAAGACCTCATGGGAGCGATGAACGATAAACATGGGTGGTGAGAGGGGCAGGGAGATCCGCGCTGGCAGTGGGACATGACAGCTGAGTTCAAAATTTTTCTTTAATTAGATTGGTTGTTTAACTAATGCTAAAGAGCCCAGTCTTGCCTAACTATTCTACTCGTTGCCAGGGGGGGAGAATATGGGGATTTGTGCCTTTCCCAAGGGCATTAGCACGAAGATAAACGCTAACAGCTTCATTCAGCATTTAGACACTGGTTGCCGATTCCATTTACAACCTTTCCCAAAGAGCTTGCTACGTTACAATTGTTGCTATACGTTATAACTGTTATGCTACGTTACAAATGTTGCGCTTCGTTGCAACTGTCAAGCTACGTTACTATTGTTGCCCAACGTCACAACTGTTGCGCAACTCGCACCTTCAAAGACCCCATAAAAATTAATCTATGTATGAAACTGAATTGCATTCGGTGATGATACTGCAGTTCTGAAACCCCAAGGAGTGCGTGATCACCCCTTCGTTACCATTACTCCGATGTCAACTCTGACTGGGATGATAGTATATTTTAAGATACTCTCTGTCAGTCAAATAGATCAATTAAAAAAATCATTGTCCTTACAACACATGATTCATTGATCTTAACGACATGTCACCAAATAAAGGGTTATTTTAAGCTGAGAGGTTAGGGAATCGCGTTCTTATGCACATTTTTGTTTAGTTTTTTAAGAGGTTTTGCTCACGGTTCTATTTATTATGAAAAGTTTTTAAATATTTCTTTTTGACTTATAGAAGGGACCCAAACAGTTAATATCACTGCAGATTATTGTGAACGAGAAGGTAATGGTGATGGAGGGGTGTTTCATACTCGTCAGAGTACCAGAACTAGAGTCTTACCATCTGATACAATGTATTATCCCTCTGTATGCAATAGAGTCAGCATATTCAAAATCCCACCGACAACACATTAGCCACAGGAATACTTGAAACCATATAACTATGTGCAAATAAATAATGATGGTAATTATTCGATAGGAATAGTTACTTGAAACTATAAATTTTATAGGTTTGTTAGTCGTATACAAGTATTCTTGATATCATGCGATTGTGTACAAATTATTTGTGTTATTAATAGTTATTTGTCGCTCTAATTGTTTATAAAAGATTATCTTTAGGTGCCCGTGGTGAAATGGTTATCGTCGTAGGAAATGAACACGGCGACTCGAGTTCAGATCCTGGACGAGAATGATTGCATTTCACATAGCACTAATACCCTTGGGAAAGGTATGAATCCAATAATTCTCCCTCCAGCTATGGGTAAATAGAAGGACAGACTGAGTTCTTCAGCCTTGGTGAGGCAACTAGTCTAGGAGAAGGAAAACTCTGAATTCAAAACCTGTTAAACTCCGCTTAAAAATTGACCTTGTGCCATATCCTGCCCGAGTGGAGGGGTTGGTAAATAGGATAAAAGATTATCTTTATAATCATAAGTTACTTGAAACTATATAACTGTTTTAAAGAATAACTGTGGCATTAGATATCTAACAAGAGTTGACATGCCGTAAAACCAACAATCTACATTCAAAATAATCTTCTCACCACAAACAGGATGTGACACGAGGTCAATTTTAAGCAGAGAACAACAGGTTTAAATTTAGTCTTCCTTCTCCTAGACTCGTTGCCATACCAAGGTTGAAATAGCCCAATCTATTGTATTATTTATCCATAGCTGAGGTGGGGGGAGAAGAATAGTAGGATTCTTACCTTCCCCAAGAGTATTAACGTGATAAGAAATGTAAACTGTCTCGTCCAGAAATCGAACTCGAGTCACCGCATTCATTTCCCACGATGATACCTATTTCGCCACGAGCACAGAGGAAACAAATCACTGAATTCTTACGCCGTGTTTTTTGTTGTTTTCTTTCCTTGTTTATACATTACCACATCCCAGACTGTTAGCCTACGCCTATTATAATTCAGATTTGATTTCTTAGATTTCTGGCTATTGCTATCAAATAAGTTGAGGTTTCAAATTCAAAGGAGAATGAAGTTATTGATGGCAATTCCAAAATTTTGTTAATATTGATCGATTTTGATAGATCTCTGGTTACTTTTCGGTAAAACACTTCTAAGATGTAAAAACTTATTCATTTAAAAAATATCTATATTTGTAAAATCATTTTATGAATTTTATGAATAAATAAATGAAATTAATTAATTAATTAATTGTTATAAACGGCAAATTAAACGCAGTTTTATTTTAGGACGAAAACTTTCTAGAAAATAATCTAATAACTTTCCGCCTGTTTGATATTTTCAAATTTTTATGAAGCGTTGACATTTAGCCGTGTTTTATCCAACACTTGATAATCATCCACTCATTTAGATTTGTGAGATTTTTAAGATGTTTTCAATGTGCCATAAAGAAAAACATGAACTTTGGAGACTTTTAATCTTTTAATTGATAATAGTTAGTTTTTTTTCTTATGCATCTTTCGTTTTGAAATTTTTAATTTTGCGAAAACTTTTCAGAAGATATATTCCAAAAGCAAAATTTAAAAACGAGAGTAGACGTTCTTTCTTTAGTTTGGTTTGGTTTCTTTGTTTAAAGACATATCAAATCTTTGTGGGTAATTTAATACCAAAGCCATTTTTTGTAAAAGAACAGTCATGGTACAATTTAACATAGCAGGAGTATAAAAGATACACACACGAATATAACAGCGGCACTGACGTTCGAACTCGTTTACAACAATATCGTAGACCCACACGTTAGCCGCAGAGCCAGGTGGATTCACCCCAACCCATTCGTTCTCAGGTATTGGGTTAATGAAAACAGTAATCTCTTAAAGTTACACTTACATAAAAAAAACTTCTCTACAAAATTCCTCAGAAATTGCATTGAAGAATATTAACTTTATAATATAAAATGTATAATCAGAAAAATCTTTTTTTTTCTTATGTGCATTTATTATTTATGATAAAATTTAGCGTTTGTTCAGCCGAAACTTTTAACTAATAAAAGATATAAGAATTCTAAAGAAAAAGGAAATGGCTTTGTTGTCTTATTAGAATATTGTTTACATTTAATTAAATATTACAAATGAGGTAGCTCCTTCAAGGTGGGGATATGAAATAATTACAAAACATTTATTCTAAGTTTGGATCAAAAGTCTAGACCAATAAACAAAATGGTTTTGGCTTTTAAATGCGAAATAATCAAAAAATGGTGTATTCTTACAGAAAATTTTTTACGAAACTTTATTTTAAAAATTTATATTAAAAATTTGAATATCATTCATTTTTTTTATTTTATCTTTTTTTTTTTAGTTTTGGAGGGTTTTTGGGGTTGCTTTTTTGGGGGCGGGGTGTTATTTGGGGGGGGGGGGGTTGAATGATTAGAACCGAAATTATAAAAGAGAAATAAAGAAAAATTTCCATTTGCATTGAACCGCTTCAAATACTTCTACACTTATTCTACACGCTATGTAATTTTTTGTCTAAAATGCTGAAGTATTTATCCAAAGTTTCAAATGTCAGTCTTAATTTTGCTTTTCTATTGAACAAAAACGAGTGGGCGGATATAGACAGGGCCCAAAAATTTAGTAGGTGGATATAGACGGAGCCAGAAAATGTACTGGGTGGATATAGACAGAGCCCGAAAATGTACTGGGTGGATATAGACAAAGCCCAAAATATGTAGTGGGTGGATAAAGAAGGAGCCCGAAAATGTAGTGGGTGGATATGGACAGAGCCCAAAAATTTAGTGGATGGATATAGACAAAGCCCCAATATGTAGTGCGTGGATATAGGCAGAGCCCAAAAATGTAGTGGGTGGATATAGGCAGAGCCCAAAAATATAGTGGACGGATATAGGCAGAGCCCAAAAATTTAGTGAGTGGATATAGACAAAGCCCCAATATGTAGTGGGTGGATATAGGCAGAGCCCAAAAATGTAGTGGGTGGATATAGGCAGAGCCCAAAAATATAGTGGACGGATATAGGCAGAGCCCAAAAATTTAGTGGATGGATATAGACAAAGCCCCAATATGTAGTGGGTGGATATAGGCAGAGCCCAAAAATGTAGTGGGTGGATATAGACAGAGCCCAAAATATGTAGTGGGTGGATATAGACAAAGCCCGAAAATGTAGTGGGCGGGTATAGAAAGAGCCCAAAATATGTAGTGGGTGGATATAGACAGAGCTCAAAAATGTAGTGGGGGGATATAGACAGAGCCCAAAAATGTAGTGGGCGGATATAGACAAAGCCCCAATATGTAGTGGGTGGATATACACAGAGCCCAAAAATTTAGTGGGTGGATATAGACAAAGCCCCAATATGTAGTGGGTGGATATAGGCAGAGCCCAAAAATGTAGTGGGTAGATATAGGCAGAGCACAAAAATGTAGTGGGCGGATATAGGCAAAGCCCAAAAATTTCGTGGGTGGATATAGACAAAGCCCCAATATGTAGTGGGTGGATATAGGCAGAGCCCAAAAACGAGTGGGCAGATATAGACAAACCCCAAAAATGTAGTGGGCGGATATAGACAAGGCCCCAATGTATAGTGGGTGGATATAGACAAAGACCAAAAATGTACTGGGTGGATATAGACAGAGCCCGAAAATGTACTGGGTGGATAGAGACAAAACCCAAAATATGTAGTGGGAGGATTTAGACAGAGCCCAAAATATGTAGTGGGTGGATATAGACAGAGTCCAAAAATGTAGTGGGTGGATATAGACAGAGCCCAAAATATGTAGTGGGGGGATATAGACAGAGCCCAAAAATGTGGTGGGTTGATATAGACAGAGCCGAAAAATGTAGTCGGCAGATATAGACAGAGCCCGAAAATGTAGTGGGTGGATATAGACAGAGCCCAAAAATTTAGTGGGTGGATATAGACAAAGCCCCAATATGTAATGGGTGGATATAGGCAGAGCCCAAAAATGTTGTGGGTGGATATAGACAGAGCCGAAAAATGTAGTGGGCGGATATAGGCAGAGCCCAATAATGTAGTGGGCGGATATAGGCAGAGCCAAAAAATTTAGTGGGTGGATATAGACAAAGCCCCAATATGTAGTGGGTGCATATAGGCAGAGCCCAAAAATGTTGTGGGTGGATATAGACAGAGCCCAAAAATGTAGTGGGCGGATATAGGCAGAGCCGAAAAATTTAGTGGGTGAATATAGACAGAGCCCAAAAATTTAGTGGGTGGATATAGAGAAATCCCCAATATGTAGTGGGTGGATATAGGCAGTGCGCAAAAATGTAGTGGGTGGATATAGACAAAGCCCCAATATGTAGTGGGTGGATACAGGTAGAGCCAAAAAATTTAGTGGGTGGATATAGACAAAGCCCCAATATGTAGTGGGTGCTTATAGGCAGAGCCCAAAAATGTTGTGGGTGGATATAGACAGAGCCCAAAAATTTAGTGGGTGAATATAGACAGAGCCCAAAAATTTAGTGGGTGGATATAGAGAAAGCCCCAATATGTAGTGGGTGGATATAGGCAGAGCCCAAAAATGTAGTGGGCGGATATAGGCAGAGCCGAAAAATTTAGTGGGTGGATATAGACAAAGCCCCAATATGTAGTGGGTGGATATAGGCAGAGCCCAAAAAGGAGTGGGCGGATATAGACAAATCCCAAAAATGTAGTGGGCGGATATAGACAGAACCCGAAAATGTACTGGGTGGATATAGACAAAACCCGAAAATGTACTGGGTGGATATAGACAAAACCCAAAATATGTAGTGGGTGGATATAGGCAGAGCCCAAAAATGTAGTGGGTGGATATAGACAGAACCCGAAAATGTACTGGGTGGATATAGACAGAACCCGAAAATGTACTGGGTGGATATAGACAGAACCCGAAAATGTACTGGGTGGATATAGACAAAACCCAAAATATGTAGTGGGTGGATATAGACAAAGCCCAAAAATGTAGTCGGTGGATATAGACAGAGTCCAAAATATGTAGTGGGTGGATATAGACAGAGCCCAAAAATGTAGTGGGCGGATAGAGACAGAGCCCAAAATATGTAGTTGGTGGATATACACAGAGCCCAAAAATGTAGTGGGGGGATATAGACAGAGCCCAAAAATGTAGTGGGTGGATATAGACAAAGCCCAAAAATGTAGTCGGTGGATATAGACAGAGACCAAAAATGTAGTGGGTGGATATAGACAGAGCCCGAAAATGTAGTGGGTGGATATAGACAGAGCCCGAAAATGTAGAGGGTGGATATAGACAGAGCCCAAAAATTTAGTAGGTGGATATAGACAAAGCCCCAATATGTAGTGGGTGGATATAGGCAGAGCCCAAAAATATAGTGGGTGGATATAGGCAGAGCCCAAAAATGTAGTGGGCGGATATAGACAGAGCCCAAAAATGTAGTGGGTGGATATAGACAGAGCCCAAAAATGTAGTGGGCGGATATAGACAGAGCCCAAAAATTAGTGGGTGGTTATAGACAAAGACCCAATATGTAGTGGGTGGATATAGGCAGAGCCCAAAAATGTAGTGGGTGGATATAGACAGAGCCCAAAAATGTAGTGGGTGGATATAGACAAAGCCCAAAATATAGCGGGCGGATATAGACAAAGCCCCAATGTATAGTGGGTGGATATAGGCAGAGCCCAAAAATGTACTGGGTGGATATAGACAGAGCCCAAAAATGTAGTGGGTGGATATAAACAAGGCCCCAATATGTAGTGGGTGGATATAGGCAGAGCCAAAAAATATAGTGGGTGGATATAGACAAAGCCCAAAAATTTAGTGAATGTATATTGACAGAGCCCAAAAATGCAGTGGGTGGATATAGACAGTGCCCAAAAATGAAGTGGGTGGATATAGACAGTGCCTAAAAATGTAGTGGGTGGATATCGACAAAGCCCAAAAATGTTGTGGGTGGATATAGACAATGCCCAAAAATGTAGTGGGTGGATATAGACAGTGCCCAAAAATGTAGTGGGTTGATATAGACAAAGCCCAAAAGTGTATCAGGTGGATATAGACAAAGCCCAAAAATGTAGTGGGTGGATATAGACAGAGCCCAAAAATGTAGTGGGCGGATATAGACAAAGCCCAAAAATGTAGTGGGTGTATATAGACAGTGCCCAAAAATGTAGTGGGTGGATATAGACAGTGCCCAAAAATGTAATGGGTGGATATAGACAAAGCCCAAAAATGTAGTGGGTGGATATACACAAAGCCCAAAAATGTAGTGGGTGTATATAGACAGTGCCCAAAAATGTAGTGGGTGGATATAGACAAAGCCCAAAAGTGTATCGTGTGGATATAGACAAAGCCCAAAAATGTAATGGGTGGATATAGACAGAGCCCAAAAATGTAGTGGGCGGATATAGACAAAGCCCAAGAGTGTAGTGGGTGGATATAGACGAAGCCCAAAAATGTAGTGGGTGGATATAGACAAAGCCCCAATATGTAGTGGGTGGATATAGGCAGAGCCCAAAAATGTAGTGGGTGGATATAGACAGAGCCCAAAAATGTTGTTGGCGGATATAGACAGAGCCCAAAAATGTAGTGGGTGGATATAGACAGAGCCCAAAAAGGAGTGGGCGGATATAGACAAAGCCCAAAAATTTAGTGGGTGGATATAGACAAAGCCCAAAAATGTAGTGGGTTGATATAGACAAAGACCCAATGTATAGTAGGTGGATATAGACAAAGCCCAAAAATGTAGTGGGCGGATATAGGCAGAGCCCAAAAATTTAGTGGGTGGATATAGACAAAGCCCCAATATGTAGTGGGTGGATCTAGACAAAGCCCAAAAATTTAGTGATTGTATATAGACAGAGCCCAAAAATGTAGTGGGTGGATATAGACAGTGCCCAAAAATGTAGTGGGTGGATATAGACAAAGCCCAAAAATGTAGTGGGTGTATATAGACAGAGCCCGAAAATGTACTGGGTGGATATAGACGGAGGCCAAAAATGTAGTGGGTGGATATAGACAGAGCCCAAAAATGTAGTGGGTGGATATAGACAAAGCCCAAAAATATAGTGGGTGGATATAGACAAAGCCCAAAAATGTAGTGGGTGGATATAGACGGAGCCCAAAAATGTAGTGGGCGGAGATAGACAAAGCCCCAATATGTAGTTGGGTGGATATACACAGAGCCCAAAAATTTAGTGGGTGGATATAGACAAAGCCCCAATATGTAGTGGGGGGATATAGGCAGAGCCCAAAAATGTAGTGGGTGGATATAGGCAGAGCCCAAAAATTTAGTGGGTGGATATAGACAAAGCCCCAATATGTAGTTGGTGGATATAGACAAAGCCCAAAAATGTAGTGGGTGGATATAGACAAAGCCCAAAATTGTAGTGGGCGGATATAGACAAAGCCCCAATATATAGTGGGTGGATATAGACAAAGCCCAAAAATGTAGTAGGCGGATATAGGCAGAGCCCAAAAATTCAGTGGGTGGATATAGACAAAGCCCCAAAATGTAGTGGGTGGATATAGACAGTGCCCAAAAATGTAGTTGGCGGATATAGACAAAGCCCAAAAATGTAGTGGGCGGATATAGACAGAGCCCAAAAGTGTACTGGGTGGATATAGACAAAGCCCAAAAATGTAGTTGGTGTATATAGACAGAGCCCAAAAATGTAGTGGGTGGATATAGACAGAGCCCAGTATATGTAGTGGGTGGATATAGACAGAGCCCCAAATGTGTAGTGTGTGGATATAGACAAAGCCCAATAATGTATTTGGGGGATATATACAAAGCCCAAAAATGTAGTGCGTGGATATAGACAGAGCCCAAATATGTAGTAGGTGGATATAGACAAAGCCCAAAAATATTTAGTGGGTGGATATAGATAAAGCCCAAAATATGTAGTGGGTGGATATAGACAAAGCCCAAAACTATAGTGGGTGGATATAGAAAGAGCCCGAATATAGAGTGGGTGGATAGGGACAAAGCCCGAAAATATAGTGGGTGGATATAGACAAAGCCCAAAAATATAGTGGGTGGATATAGAAAAAGCCTAAAATATGTAGTGGGTGGATATAGACAAAGCCCAAAATATGTATTGGGTGGATATAGACAAAGCCCAAAAATATAGTGGGTGGATATAGACAAACCCTGAAAATATTTAGTGGGTGGATATAGACAAAGCGCAAAATATGTAGTGGGTGGATATAGACAAAGCCCAAAAATATAGTGGGTGGATATAGACAGAGCCCAAAAATGTAGTGGGTGGATATAGACAGAGCCCAAAAATATAGTGGGTGGATATAGACAGAGCCCAAAAATGTAGTGGGTTGATATAGACAGAGCCCACAAATATAGTGGGTGGATATAGGCAAAGCCCAAAAATATAGTGGGTGGATATAGACAGAGCCCAAAAATATAGTGGGTGGATATAGACAAAGCCCAAAAATATGGTGGGTGGATATAGACAGAGCCCAAAAATGTAGTGGGTGGATATAGACAGAGCCCAAAAATGTAGTGGGTGGATATAGACAGAGCCCAAAAATGTAGTGGGTTGATATAGACAGAGCCCAAATATGTTGTGGGTGGATATAGACAGAGCCCGAAAATGTAGTTGGTGGATAGAGACAGAGCCCAAAATTTGTTGTGGGTGGATATAGACGAAGCCGAAAAATGTAGTGGGTGGATATAGACAAAGTCCAAAAATGTAGTGGGCGGATATAGACAGAGCCCAAAAATGTAGTGGGTGGATATAGACAAAGCCCAAAATGGTAGTGGGTGGATATAGACAAAGCCCAAAATTTAGTCGGCCGATATAGACAAAGCCCAAAAATTTAGTGGCCGGATATAGACAGAGCCCAAAAATGTAGTGGGTGGATATAGACAAAGCCCAAAATGGTAGTGGGTGGATATAGACAAAGCCCAAAATTTAGTCGGCCGATATAGACAAAGCCCAAAAATTTAGTGGCCGGATATAGACGAAGCCCAAAATTGTAGTGGGTTGATTTAGACAGAGCCCAAAAATGCAGTGGGCGGATTTAGACAAAGCCCCAAAATGTAATGGACGGAATGATACATTCCAAAATTGTGAATGGAACTCTTTTAATTATGTATAAACAGCAAGAGAATACCACTCAGGAGAAAAATATATATCTTGTCTGCTCTTTTTGTCAAACGAGACAACACTATTTCAAAGCAAAAAACTGCAAGATGGTGAGCTGTAAGACAATGCTTGGATTACAATCTTATAATACGGGTGATCGTATCTCTGTCCATCTTCTTCTGCTTTGAGCTCTCTTGACAAATCTTATCTAAAAATAGAACTCTTTTTTTTTCTTCTGTCAATCTTATTTTGACCTTCCCTAGATAAGAAACCAAGATCAAAAGACAATCTTTAATAGTATCTTTCCATCCAACGTATTATCTTTTAACACTCATTCTTTAAATAAAAGATTGAAGATGGAATTTAAGTGTATCTATGTTTGATTTCAAAGAAAACAAAATTATGTAAATTCTCAGTAAACTTGGTGAGAATAATCCAAAATGATATTCAAGGACAAGTTTATGATGAAGAGAATGCATCAGTTCTCAAAAACCATTGGTTGATCATTCAATTATAAAATAAGTTAATATTTTGATGCTTACTCATATTATTTACTTCATGTCTTTGTTGATTGATTGATTGATTTTCATGTTATTTCAAACTGTCTACCATTATTTCATACTAAGAGGTTAAGGAATCGTTTTCATTGCACGCTTACATACCCCTGAACAAAAATATAAGACCAACCTCCAAAAAGAAGAAAAAGATATTGTTTACAATTTTCAGAATATGAAAATCAGATACATGAACGATAAGGTTAGATACATTTAAATTTGAAAGAAGAAATTACAATTCATTTTTATATATATATTAGCACTTATATTAAATTCTAAAATTTATTTTTGACATAAGTATAAGATCTCCAATAAACACCAAAAAAATTGACTTTATTTAATTGAAAAAATTAATATATATCGTCTACGTAATATAAAAGCTATTAAAACTATAATACTTAAAATACTAAAAACATAAATGGCTAAAGGAACAAAATTGTCTGAATTTTAAAAAGGTGAAATTACAGCTCTGAAAAGAGTCGTAAAATCTCAGAGAGAAATTTCGAAGACTTTAAGACGCAGTAAAACCGTTATCTGCAATTACTTAAAAAGTCCAAATAAGTATGGAACAAAAAACTGAATGGCAGGCCAGAAAAACTATCACCAAAATTCAAGAGAAGAATTGTTCGCGAAGTAAAAAAGAAAATATTTAAATCTCAATTGGATGCTCCCCTCAGTACTAGAACAATCAGAAGGCATTTAAACATCGAAAACATAAAGCATAAGAAAAGAATTCATCGTCCAAGGTTAACTATGAAGCACAAAGAGAAACGACTGGCATATACTCGTCAATATCAAACCATGAGTGCTAAAGAATGTCGAAAAGTTGTTTTCTCAGACAAAAAGAAATTCAATTTAGACGTTTCAGTTGGCTTTCAGAAGTACTGGCGCGCAAAAAATTTTCCAGTAGAGAATTACTCAATAAGGTATAGTGGAAGAGGATCTCTTATGATCTGGGGTGGGCTTCTTATCTTCGGGAAAACTTGTCAGGGGTCGTCAAAAAGCAGTAGATTATGTGAAGATGCTAAATGATTTATCTCTCGCACAAGTAGGGCGTCGTCTATGTGGAGAAGAATGGATTTTTCAGCAAGATAATGCTGCTATCCACAATGCATCAATAACAAAGAAGTACTAGCTTGAACAAAAAATAACTCCCTAACCACCCAGTGTGCTCTCCAGACCTCAATCCAATAGAACATTTGTGAGGATTGATTGTTTCAAAAGTTTATAAAGGAGGTCGACAGTATTCAGGAATTTCTGAACTCAAAAACGTAATCTAAGACGTATGGGAAAAATGCCTTTGGTTAAACTTCAGAAACTATTTGATAGTATGCCTTGTCGATTTTTTGAGGTTATCAAAGCTAACGGCAGATCTAAAAATTATTAAATAAAAAATTTGCCTTTATATTCTATATTTCTACTCATTTGCCTTATATTTATGTCAAAATAGAATTTTAAAATTAAGCATAGATTCTAATATACTTATAAAAATGTATTGAAATGTCTTCATATCTTAAATTGAAATGTCTCTTAACCTCATCTTTCATACATCTGATTTTCATAATTTAAAAAAACATTCATGCCCAACAACACAACTACGAAAAATTCTCACCGACAACACAACAATATTAGAACATCAAAATAATAAACAAAAACTTCAGATTCTCGAAGCACTACATATTAGAAACCTGCAACCAACACTTAATAGAATTAATTTTCGAACCAGTGCTAATGTACTTAAATGACTTTAGCTACTGGCACTAATTATAGAATTACATTTAAAAGCAAACGCCATAATCTTCAACGGCAAAGACGCCTTTACACAGTAGTAATATGCTAAAACAAAAGTTACATCACTTTTGTAATAGATCCTCCCCTGATGATGGCCCAAAGTCGGGCAGAAAGTACTAGGGATACATATAACTATGGACAATACATAAATCAATTCCCCCCGAATACGATAAAAGTAATACGGGAATTCGAACGGATCCAGAAGAAAATATGTAGACATAAAATGTCTATTATGTTTAATGAAATTTGCATTAACGAAGAAATGCTGCCTTAATATACATAATTTAAAAATTGTAAACAATATATTTTTCTTCATTTTTGAGGGTGATCTTATATTTTTGTCCAGAGGTGTATTCATACTTTTTGTATGGTTGTTTTTAAGAGTTTTTTTATCGGGGGGAGTTGTATATGGTTATTCGATATAAAATATTCCTATCTTACATAAATAATTTGCTCTTAGTTGTATCGTTTCAAGTAATAATAATCCTTGGTAAACAATTATAACTTCAAATAACTATTCTTAACACAAGTAATTTGCTGTTATATATTATCAAGTATTTTCATCGAAATGATGTTTACACAGTTCTGTTTGATCCAGAGATAAGAGCCTAACAGTGACGTGAAGAAGTACTCTACACACTTCAGATCTCCAGAATACAGTTTAATGCAATACCCATGACCCCGGTTTGGCGGGGCATCAACCACAGCAGGGAAGACAGTTTACTCTAAGTCCTGCCGACAGGAATCGATTATTTGTATGCTGGTTTTTAATCAATTATTGATTTCTGCAAGCATGTTTTTCAGAAAAGTTCAGAGAAAAAAATTTCAAATATGATTATGATCACATATCTTTACATTTAATTTTGTAAAAGTCACGAAGTCATTGCATACGACAAGTACTGGTAGTGACGTGCCCCCATATCTTCTGTAATTTGTTTTCAGCATATTAGTTTGTGGAGTTTCGACATTTGACGATTTTTATTGAAAATCCTAAGATAAGACAAATGTTTTGCAATATTTTGGTGACATGAAGCACAATTGGGCAGTTTCTGATACTTTTACAGAAATCGCTAAGATGATGAACCACACAGCCAAACTCACCTGTTATTCTCCGAATGCTTACAAGATTTGTTTTTTTGGCATCTAGCACGGCCTCGGAATCAACGGTTTTAGTCGTACCCAACTTTGCAACCGGATTGAAGTTTCCTGAGCCATCAGTTTACAATATTCTGGTCAATTGCACCTTCCCCTTTCGCTCAGCAAATGTTTTTGGTTTCTTCTGCAGCGTTATTTTTTTCTGCTGCCTAGGTTTGAAGTCGTAAATTGTATATTCCCGACTATGTTACATGTTAATCTGTGCAACTTTCAAATCACTCACTTAATGAAACAATGCACAACGTGACATTGCACCAACTACCACGATACTGCTTACCACAGCAGGTACTAACCACAATTTGAAGTATTTTGATTAAACTATATTAACTTGCGCGTACCAAAATATTGCAAAACTTTTGACTTACAAGTTTCTTTAAATCAGACAATTACGCATGAATCATAAGTATCAGATGAGGTTACTTGATCACCAATAACTGCAAAGTTTTGGTTATAGTCATCATCAAGCATGCTGACAAGACAGGTTTCCTTGACTATCTCTTGCAATCCATCCCTATCGACCATCGCTATTTGTAATTCCAGTAGACAGCATCCAACATCTATACAAAACTAATGAATGTAGGTTTTTGCCAGTGTGTCCATGAGTAATAGTTCATAGGAGAACGTTGTTCATAAGTTTGTCTTTACTTCTTCAACTGTGCCCAGTATATATTGTTCGTCTCACTTGAATGGTTTATAAGATGGGAAATAAGTTGCAGTACAGCTGCTGTTTTGTGGAGTGCTGCTTTCAGCATCTTTGTGTAGTTCCCGTCAAAGTTTTTCTCCAAGTGTTTGTTTGGAGTCAAAGAGGTGCAACCATGCAGTAATACTTACATGACTACGGCTGGTAAGAACTCACGTTTTATTTTATCAGAGAATAATCAAAACGTTACAAATGAATCAAGTTTCGGCATTAAATAATCCAAAAGGAGTTGATATGCCGTTAAACAAATAAACTAAACCAAATAAATTTCTAGAATTCAGATATCGTTGGTTGGTTGGTTGGTTGGTTTTCATGGCATATCAATCGTTGATGGTTATTTAATGGCAAATTACTACAAGGAGACACACTAGCCCCGTACCTCTTTATCATCTGTCTCGACTACGTGCTTAGGACTTCGATCGACAAAATCAGAGAAAATGGCTTCGAGCTGACTAAGAGAAGAAGCAAACGGTACCCCGCAAAAACAATCACGGACGCCGACTACGCTGATGACTTGGCGTTACTGGCGAATACGCCTAATCAAGCAGAGATACTACTGCATAGTCTGGAACGAGCCGCAGCTGGCATTGGCCTCCATGTCAATGCACACAAAACTGAATATATGTGTTACAACCAAACGGGCAACATTGCGACACTAGACGGAGCCTCTCTGAAACTAGTAGACATATTCACCTACCTAGGAAGTAGCGTCTCATCAACCGAAAAAGACATCGACACACGACTGACGTAGGCATGGACGGCTATCGATTGGCTCTCGATCATATGGAAGTCGGACCTAACAGATAAAATGAAACGCAGTTTCTTCCAGGCAGCGGTTGTGTCGATACTGCTATATGGATGCTTTACATGGACGCTAACTAAGCGGCTGGAGAGGAAACTAGACGGAAATTACACAAGAATGTTAAGAGCAGTATTGAACAAGTCCTGGCGACAACACCCCACGAGACACCAACTATACGGACACTTGCCCCCCATCACGAAAACTATACAAGTTAGATGAACCAGACACGCGGGGCACTGCTGGAGAAGCAAGGACGAGCTCATAAGCGATGTACTCCTGTGGACCCCCACATATGGATGTGCAAAAGCAGGACGACCAGCACGAACTTACATACAGCAACTATGTGAGGACACAGGATGTAACCCTGAAGACCTGCCGGAGGCGATGAATGATAGGGAGAAGTGGCGAGTGAGGGTCAGGGATATCCGCGCTGGCGGCACGACATGATGATTATGATATCTATACATATATTAAATATATGATTCATAAACGAATAGTACGTAGAAAGAATTTTTTTACGAACCAGAACTCATTTGTTAGTACACAGTTAAATGGTTTCAAGTATTCCTATCTCACACTAATAATTTGATTTAATATTAATCATTTGTTTGCACATAGTGAAGTGGTTTCAAGTATTACTCACATTGATAGTTGTGTTTACACACAATTAAAGAGGATTGCTGCGAACAATATAGAACAAATCCTGTAAGCAGCACCTCACAAAGCAGTAGCTGTACAGCCACTTACCACCCATCCCGAAAAATATCAACATTAGACGAACCAGATATACGGGACACTGCTGGAGAAGTAGGGACGAGCTCATAAGTGATGCACTCCTGTGGATCCCTTCACATGGACGAGCAAAGGCAAGACGACCAGGTCGAACCTACATACAGCAGCTCTGTGCCGATACGGGATGTATTCCTGAAGACCTGCCGGAAGCAATGGACGATAGGGAGAGGTGGCGAGAGAGGGTCAGGGATATTTGTCCTGATGGCGCGACAAGATGATGATGAGGATGATGATACACAATTAAATGGTTTCAAGTATTGCTATTCAACATTAATATTTTTATTCAACGCTATTCATTCCTTTGCGCTCAGTTAAATGGTTTCAATTATTCCTTTCAAACTGATGTAGTTTTAGTTGCACACTATTAAATGGTTTCAAGTATTGTTATGTAACACTAATAATTTAATCTAACATCGGTTATTTATTCGCACACAGTAACATGATTAATCAGTTCTATTTAACCCATTGATACGATCTTAATAGCTACTACCACTCCGAATCAGAGTGAACCTGTGATCAATGGCAATGAAGAGGTAATCCACATTCCCCAAAATCCCAGGACTGGAGCCTCACTATCAGATGGTTTAGTGTCATATCCAGGATAGTAGTTGGGGTCGTCTTACCCAGCTGTAGAAATGCCGTCGGTATATTCTAACCCTTCAAATCGACTTAAAGTTCAAATATGTGAACTGATTAAATGAACCTGGTTGAAAAAACTAAAAATACAATAAATAGAAATTGATAATATCTATCGATGACTGAATAGATCAAACTCTTAAAAAGTAGAAAGTAAAAAAAAAAGTTTAATTGATAAATTGAATAATTATGATTGATTTATAAATTTCAGACAATATTGAGGAAGCCCGAAGAGTTTACCAACTGAAACGTAATGATAAAAACCATAAAGATGAAGGCAATGGTCGAATAATTTATGAAATGATGATAATACACGGCTTTCAAATCCTGCACAAAGTGAAACAATGCACAACGTGTCAGCGCACCAACTACTATGAAACTAACAACCACAGTAGGTACTTACCACGTCTTGAAGTGCTTCGGTCAGGTGATATTCCGCGCTTCAGATTAGCACGTACAAAAACATTGCAAAACTTTTGAATTATCCAAGTAAATATCTTTCAAGAATTAGATAAGTAGGTTAGGAATTACTAGGTTTACCTATATTACCAATTAATCGCTTCATTTCGAAGATATATTACTAATATGATCATAAAAATTTGGAAGCATTTCATTTTATAACTCGTGAGTAGAAATGACCTTTTATCGGATGTTCATCAATGTTTCCACTGATGAAGCTCTGTATGTGCTTCGTGATAAACTGTAATCTGACTCCTCTCTTGGGAAACATAACAGTATTTCAATAGACTGTTCCATGAAATGTTGACGTCTACAAACAGAATACTTCCAATTGAGTTGTGACATTTATCCATAGAGAGAATGATCGCAGTATCAATGTTAAATATATATACCCTATCGTCCATAAATAAGTGGCCTTATGCTAAACTGGGTAACATAAACAGTATCACTCATAAATAGATGACCTTGAGCCTAACTAGTAATTATCTATTATATCATGCATAAAAATGGCCTTATGCTAAACTAGGTAACATATTCATAATGACACATAAATAAATGGCCTTGTACGAAACTAGGTAACATATATAGTATCACACATAAATAAGGGAGGAGACCCCGTGGTGTAATGGCTAAAGTACAGGACGACGGCCGCAATGTAAACGAGTTCAAACTCCAGTTGTTCTCTTGGTTTACTTTCGGGTTGATATACTTGGGGGACCAAAAATTATTATCTCTGTCACTTTCATCCTCCTGAGCATATTTAGCTCTCTGGTAAAGACGCAGTATTTGTTCATCTTTTCACTTTTTTTTATTTTTCACCCTGAAGCTCGCTGGAAGGGCAAAATCCACTCAATAGAAACTGTTTTTTTCTTCTTAGTAAACTTTAAAGTCTGGTTTTCTGGCCGAATTCGATGAAATGTTTGCATTTCACAGAACCAGAGAATTTGATGCCTAATTTTCAAGAAGAAATTCTGATTCATAATTTATTATTAGCTTGGATATATCATCAGCATATCAGTATGGGTAAGTTTTAATCTCTTGCACAATTCCCAGTGAATTACCTTTCCCACTGTCACGTCTACTTTTGTATTCATTTTGTTATTTCGCCGTAGATCTTGTCTTCCTTCCGAAATTTGTACCAATTGCAAATATTAGATAGGAATGCTTAAAACTATTTAATGTTTGAAACTATTATACAAATCATTTGTATATTAAGTAGCAATATTTGATACTATCCAACACCGTGCGAAAAGGAAAATCAGAAACAAAAGAAATATACGATTGAAAGAATAATTACAGTAGAACATTGAAAATATAAATGGTTTTAGTTATAATCAACTATTTATAAATGAAACAAATTTCGATATCAAAATAACCCTTGAGGGGTTGATGTGCAATTAAACAAATAAACTAAACCAAATTTATTAATATTTATGGATATCATCAGCCATTTACAAATGAATTAAATATCAGTATTGTAGTAAAGTTTGCGACCGTAGTCAAGGGCGACCAGAAGGTTCCCTTTTCAATAGCTACTACACCGAGATCTCAAGGAGGGCGCTACTCCTTTCCCTGGATTGCTCCACTTTATCCTTGATCCTTACCTTATAATGCTGAGTGTTAAGCAAGGCGGAATCAAGTATCATTTTTTGAGTCTTTGGTATGACGCGACCAGGGATTGAATGACCACTCTACCCACTAGGCCAACCCATAAAGAGTTGATATGCCGCTAAACAAATAAACCAAACCAAACATTTACAAATGAATCAAATATCAGTATTAAATAACCCATAAAGAGTTGATATGCCGCTAAATAAATAAACTAAATGAAAGCAAAACAATCTACGAGTGCATAGAATTAGAATGAAATAAACGTGGGTAATCGAATGCATTTGTTTTGATTTTCTTTGATATGCAAATATCGAATGTTATTCATCAGTTCTAAATCAAATCGTTTGAAGAATTATCGATATGACTTCTATCTCCACTTGTTAGAAAATCTCATCTATAACACCATATTTTTCTTTTCTTCTCATTATTTTTTCTGATCACAGAAATCTTTCTCAAACGAAATATCAAAGAAACATTGAAAAGACAAACATTTTTTGTTAGTGTGAATATCCAAAACATGAACCAAACAAGTCTTCCTGGAAACGTTAAAACACTTATTGCTATCAGTTATGTCTTACAAAACAAACAACTCGAATATTAAGTTAGAATTGATCGACTACGATGTAAATCAATAATTTTGTTTTGAAGAAGAGAAAGTGGAGTTGACTTAGTCAACTTGATGGATAATGAGTTGACAATGCGGCTCGGAGGGGGGGGGCAGACCGTCCATTGATTCATGACACTTCTGAGTTGAAATGTTAATTCTTATCTTAAAACTGACAGAAATTTCTAACAGAAAAAGACAAAAAAGCAAATACTTTTCAAATCTATTTTTGCGACATGTATACAAGATGGGATCAAAAAGTAACAAGACTGAATTTTTATTTTGCATTTTCGTTTAAAAAATTTAATTTAAATAAAGATGTATTGCTAATTGCGTAAAGAGGCAGAATGCAGCCAACGAATCAAAGGCATCATAGGCGTCACTCAAACCAATCGAGCAGGGCTGGGTAAAACGAGCAAAAAGGTATTCTCCAAAGTGGACCCAAAAGGAAAAAGAGACATGGTGTGCGAAGAAGTCAGGATGTTTGAGGAAGAGCAAAGAAAAGCCAGTGCTGTTACTCAGGCTAAACAATGTGCTTGGACAAAATGGAATGATATCGAACCAATTAAATTATCGTAGAAATCCTTAATTGCAATGGAACCACTGGCGATATCATTCCTTCTTCGTTCTACTTATGATCTCTTACCAAATGCGACCAACATAAAATTATGGGGATATACCAATTCGGACCTGTGCTTGTCATGTAAAAGTGATCGGGGTACTTTGCGCCACGTACTATCTGCATGTCCACTATCGCTTTAGATGTACACATGGCAACATAACAAGGTGTTAGAGGTGATAATAGAGTTAAGAGCACAATGTGAGACAGAAAACCAGCAATCTATAACAGCCAAGGAACCCATAATTCAGTTTCTCAAGGAAAACCCGCTACGAGACACTGCGTGCCGACTGCGTAGAAAGGGGTTGGATATGCCATGGGATTCCTATTGAGGTTGGTTGTCGTGGTTTTATAGGACACTCAGTCATTTCGTTTCTTTCAAAAATAGGAATCACTTGCTGCAGTTTGAAAGTTGCCTAAAATCGTCTTCAGACCGCGGCGCAATATGCATCAAGTTGGATTTGGTCGAAAGCGAGAAGTTTTCAGCAAGAAGGAAATACACGCGGAACCACCATTCCCGTGTGATTACGTAAGAAATGGTTACTGTACACGCGTAATAACATTAATGGCCGAAAGTAAACGCGTTCTTTGTTTGTTTGTTTTTTATATCACAAACTGCACACTAAAAAATGAACATTAACGTCCAATGTAGTCTCTGCTCTTAATTGATCTGGCGTATATATATATATATATATATATATATATATATATATATATATATATATATAATTCTCTTAATACCCTGTCCGGTGGCAAAAGCTGCTTGATAGCGCCAGGAGTGGCAGTACCGGTTTGAGCAACCGAAACTGTGTTATCACCCCTGGTTGGCGACTGATGAGGACAGGGTATCGCTCGTGCTTTCACACGTTGTATGATGAAAAAAAATTTTTTTCAAGCAATAAAACTTCTTTCAGATCAAGTCATCTCGTCTTAACTTCGGTTGAAACCTAAAAAAACAAAACAAAGCAAAACACACCAATAATAATATGGAAAATAAGAAAAAAAAAACAACTTAAAAACAACGTCTCAAATCATTTTATCATTTGATTAAATGGAAAACTAATAATAACCTTCCAAAAACAATATAAACTCCTGAATAAAAGATCAGAGGTCATTTCCAAATGCAGACATGAAAACTAATTCCCACTACGCCTATTAAAACTATGCCTTTACTCTAAAGATTAAACAATTAACCCAAAACTTAAAACTTATTCTTTAATGAGAAAATACAGAACTTTGAAAACTAAGAAACAACAAACACCACGAACAAATAATCAGTAAACAAAACAAAAATAAAATAAAATAAAACGCCTTTTTATGACCAAAAAAAATAAAACAACTAAATCATTTTCTTATCACCTCCATTAATTAACTCCTCATCAGAGAAATAAATAAAACCTTTCTAAAAAGAAAAAAAAGAAAATCCTTTTCAATATTATCATAGTCCCCGACGACTGCTATGTTAATGATGACTGATCATTTGATGAGGAAGATGAACACAAAAACACAACTCGCCACAAATGTAGGGCTTCGCTTATTTCATTCCTTCCGTTCAGTTTTTGAGGTCATGGTAATATGTGTAACGGACACAAATTACGTAGTAGATTCATCCTTCTAGAAGGAATAAATGCTTTTGTACCTTTTTTGCATGCGTTGCATCGTTTGACTTGCTACCGCCGTCTCTACTTAGATGGTCGATCGAGTCTGGTGATTTCGGGAACATTTTGTTAATTTCCCTTTTCTTTTCTGGATTGTAGATATAAAGTATATCTTGTTACGCCCACTCTACCGGACGAGATTTTGAACATTGTAAACTCATCTTTCTTCCACTTTCTGCCTTTTTTTATAATATATCCATTCGCACCTTGGTACCACTCACTTAAAATATTAAATCTAAAACCAACATAAATCAGACTGCCTTCTCATAATCACCTCATTGCTTATATATAGGAACAATTCAATCCTGAGTGGTCTGAAGATCTCCAAAACTCGTGAAACTAACAGTCATTACGTAGTACTGATTTATCTATTTATATCGATTATATTTACATGATGCTGTGTACTCTTCTTGCATGAATTAAAAAATCACTTTAAGAATGGATTAAATCTTCTGTTTGCCAATGAGTTTGAGATAGAGGCCTCAGTCGGATTCGTAAATGTAGGAGCATCGGTTGATTGAGATCCTTTCAGATGGCTCAATCGTTTAGTTTATTTATTTGACGGCATATAAACTACTTTCGGGTTATTTAATGCAAACATTTGATTCATTTGTAGATGTTTGATTGTAATCATGACTACATTGTCTCGTTCGTATAGCCAACCATAAAAAAAGAGAGAAAAAAACGCAGATTCTTTTTTTAAGGTTAAAAAAACACCAAAGCCGATTGCCATCTTAGTGGAATCAGTCGTATTGGTAGATAGAAAATTCAAGATAATCTGTTGGCTGAAATCTTATAAAAGCACTTGAATAAAGAAAAAAAAAAGAATGAATGAACGAAAGTATGGAAAGAAGAAAAGAAAGAGAAAAAAGGTTGGAAGGAAACTTTAAAAAGAGAGAAAGGGCGTTAGATGATACAGAAAAAAAAGATTGGGGCAATATCTATTCTTTACAATGGTAGACTGTTAGAAATTCCTTTAAAAAAATCCCTATTCAAAGAGTTGATCTCTTTTGGGAGACTGCGAACAATGCTTTTCATCCGTTATCAAATATGTTTGAATATCCATAAAAGCCGGGGAATTGTCTGATCTCTTTCGGTTTTTTAATATGCCAAAGGTTTTAAAATTCACATTTTTAATTCCAATTGTTATTTCCTTAGCTGCAAATGTTTCTATGTCATTATCGACAAGTGAATGTCACAAGTGGAAGCTAGGAGTAAAAGGTCTTAACAAACACCTCGTCATCGTTGGAGGATGATAGTGACATTTAATATGTCCCTATTTAGTCACTGGTCTCGGCTGGAATGTCATTGTTATTAAAAAGCTCTGAGCAGATGTGCGTGGAGCGTGAATATACCAAGGTTTTAATTCGTCCGTAGAGAAGAGAGAGTGTAAGGGAATATAAAGAAAGGAAAGATGAAAAAAGAAAGAAAAAAGGAGGGAAAAGAGGAAGAAAAAGGTTGCAAATAAGAAAAACTGATAAAGAGAAAATAAATGGAAGAAAGGAAGAAATGAAGGAAAGCTAAAGAAGACAAAAAGAACCAAAAAGCAAGAAAACAGAGGAGAATGGCTAAAATAAAGAAAGAAAAAACTGTTTATGGAAATAAGGAAGAAAAGAAGGAAGAGAAGAATAGAGGAAAGAAAAAAATTATAAGAAATTGCAAAATGAAATAGCAGTTACGAAGAAAACCAAGAAAAAGAATATTGATGAATATTCTAAAATAAAATTAAAAGAATCTGAAAGTATTAAGATCCATCCTGAAATTTCTTCTTCATAAAATAAAAAAAAGAATCTGAAAGTATTGTGACACAATGGGTGGCATTTGTTTCTGTGGGTGTGGGTGCCAGTCAGAGAATCCCTTTTTCTGTGCACGAGATCACCCACGAGATCGGAAGAAGACGAGGGAAGGAAGGTCTCAGAGAACAGGGAAGGAGACATCAGAAGGGAGCAGCAGAGACTAGTCGACAGAATAGGTCAGTCAGAAGATGAGAGTCGGACAGAGAGGAGACCAATCAACAGAAGTCAGAAGGCGACTGCTAAGACTTGTTGACCTACAGATGCCAGGTTGACCAACGCGAGAAGATGAGTTAGCATTCCTAGTGGCTTTGTGGAAGTTTCGCGCAAATACTCGCCCGCGATAGCTTGCAAATGCACAGAAAGCTGCACAAAGTGTCACAAACTTTCCCCCTCTTGCACTTGGGGCATACCCGAACCCGACTGTTTGTTCTTCTTTTCTTCTACCCCCTCGGTGGTGTATTTTGAGTAGTTTAGTTCGTTGAGATAGTGGGGTTCGGCCGGCGGTGTATTGGCATAGTATTAAGATCTATACTTAAATTTCTTCTTCATGAAATAAAAATCTTTCAATACATTTCATAACATCACAGTATAGTATTCTTAATGAATAAACGAGAGGTGCTCCAAAAGCACGGGCTCCAATTTATTTCTAGGTAAACTACAATTGATTCAAAGAACGCAGTTTCAGTTAGAAAATACTATTTTCCTCATAGTCAACACCATTAGCTAATCATTTATGTCAGTATTGAACAAAAGCCAACATGCTTCACCTGTAAGATGATCACTACGAAACTAATGTTTCCTTATTTGAAAATATGAAAATATTGTTTTGTAGCTGAAACATTACTCTATCCAACGATGTTAGCAGTGTATGTTAGAAACACTCTGAGCGTAATGGCTACCGTCCTGGGAAATGAAATCACAGGAACGAGCCACTAATAATCAGGAGCAGGGAGCTGGTACATGTAACCAGGTTTCCAAATGCAAAATGACGCCTTTATGTCTTATCAAAAAATAATTTTGTATTTCCAATCTGAGCAGTTAAATAATGTCCGTAGAATAATACTATAAATAATATCGATTAAAAGCAACTGAATAAAAATTAAATCAATACGTGTAAAAATAATAATAATGGTTGTTAACGCTTTATCTAATAAAAGTTCTCGGTGATATTACCTCTTGCTGACTAAATTCAAATCTTGAACTCGACTGTTTGTGCTTCACTTTATGTTAATGCCCTTGGGAAAAGCACGAATTCATCTGCTCCCCCAGCAGACTGAATTCTTTAGGCTTGATTAGGCAACGTGTCTAGAAGAAGGAATATTGTGAATTCAAACCAGCTTTTCTCGGCCTAAAAACTACAAACCTTGATTCACATCCTGTCCATGGCGTAAAGAGATGTAATTCAATAACTGTGTATGTTGAAGCTTCTATAAAAATAAACTGGAGGTTTTATTTACAGAATGCACTTCCAAAATTATATACCAATTGGAACTGAATATAAATATATAATAATCATCTCTTATAGATATTGGCTCAGTCGGCTGGGGCTGCAGAATAGACAGGATGCGTCTCTGCAGAGGGGTAAGACTCTACCAACGAGTGTCCTATGCCCCAGTCGGCTAGGGCTAGAGAATAGACCTGATGCGTCTCTGCAAAGGGGTAAGATTCCTCCAATGACTGTCCTGGATGTGACACTAAACAATCTGATGTTGAGACATCGGTAATGCTGGAGACATGGGGAATGCAGAGTACCTCTTCATTATTATCGCTACCGGGTCCACACTGGCCCGTGGTGGTAGCATTTGATAAGGTCTTATCTATAGATCAGATAGAAATAACTGCTTGACATTTAAACTGAGTACTTATGCTAAACTGAATTGTTTGAAATAGAACAGTTTGATCATTTAACTGTGTGTAAACAAATGCCTGATCTTTAATTGAATTGTTAGTGTTAAATAACAATACTAGAAAACATTAAACTGTGTGTAAACAAAGGATAAATAAGTAAATAGAATTATTTGTATAAGATAGAAATAAGGGAAACCATTTACCTGTGTGAAAAAATGAGTTCAGGCTTGTTTAAAAATATTATCAACGAAGGATGTTTAAAATATATGTATAAAAATGATTGACATTAAAAAACCTACAATGGTTGATATGCCACAAAACCAAACTAAACCATATATATTTGATATATATGTATAAAGAGGAGTTAGCATTAAAAGAGCTCCAAGGGTTGGTATGCCATAAAACCAAACCAAACCAAACAAGTCAAAAATAAATCCATATAAAAGAAAGATTTACCAATTATAGTTTCATATTCTTTATCGATTTAATAATGTTCTGAGAAAATTTTCGGGGAGTTTTGTAAAGAAATATGTTTTAATTTAAAGAACAAACACTTGAGAAATTTATTAATTCAAACATTTTTTTTGTCCGGAGTTTTATAGAGAAATATATTCTCAATCAAGCAAGTAAGACTTGAAAGATTAATCGATTTAAAGATTTCTGGGGGGGTGTTCTGTTTTGTTTTCTTTTTGTTTTGTTTTTTTTTTGTTTGTTTGTTTTTTTTTGTTTTTTGTTTTTGGTTCGGGTTGTTAATCCTAGATAAGAGATAATGTTTTTATTTTATATCTTTACTTTGAAAAACTACCTCTGAAAAACTACCTATGAAAAACTGCCTATGAACCTAATAAATAATGTTCTGTTCTTTATAAATAATCATTATAATAAAATAATTTTTAAAGTTTTGAATTCTAAATTTTGTGCGATTACTTACGTCTTGCAGGAACATGGTTTTACGCTGATTATTGTCTATTGATGAGGGGTTTGTTTGGGTTTTTTTTTTTTACTCTGGAGCGGCACATTTTTCAACTGAAAATTTCCCCCGAGTTTAATAAGTATGAATACCAATTTTGATAGATCAACGTCACTTTTTTGTCTGTCTATGGAAAGTGAATAAAGTTTTCTTGATTATTGATATAATTGATGATTGATAATTTTTAAGTTATTAATGCTTACATCATTTTTATAATTGAATGTGAAATAATGTAACACGGAATGTGTTTTCTCAGCACATTAGACACATCGTCATGCTGTAGAATTTTCGCATCTAAACCAATTAATAGTGTAGAGAATTTGAGTTATTGATTTTAACAGTCCAGTCAAGAAACTTTAACTCACGGCCACCAGGTAACTAGATCCACTTAATCAACACTTTTATTAACAAGGACAATATCCCGAAGGGGATGCTAATTTGAATTCTTAAATCTAATATACTCTCCCACTGAGATAAGTTTCGGCTTTAACGCTCTCGTGCCCACTGAAGACGCTTTCGGCGATGGACACTGATTAGCACGACTACTCTAAACTGACCCTTGGCTGCGTAACCCCATATGCAGCAACGATATATCTACTTTGAGTTGGGACTAAATCCTGCCTTCACGTTCATTAAAACTATTTAGAATACGTACTTTTCAGTTGGCTTATATTTAGCGGAAATATTTGATTCATTCCTAAAGTCGATAATTCTTGGCCGCCCAATGTAATTTTCTCCTTGGGCCACGGTCAATAGGCCTTCACCAGAACGGAACGTCAATTCTGCGGTGTTTACAACGGAACGTGATTACTGGAATGATCGTCTTATAGTGGGAAGAAAGAGTTATCCAAAATTCTTCTAACCAGTCTCTGAAAGAGATTTTACTATTTACTATAATCACCGGTCTTCAATTTTCAAGACGAGAGAAAATTGAATTTTTTTAAAATTCTAATCCTGATTAGAACTTCTTTCGTTTTAGCATCTTTGAGTTTTCAAGCTTTCCCGAGTTACACACGTCTTTATGTCTTCTCTCCCGATTAGTTTGCCACTGTCCTAGTACACACAGCTATTATTTATACCAACTTGGTTTCCTGTATGGGCCAAATATTTACCTTTCACTTTCTTTCCTAGCATCTTTGGTGATACTTAGATTTCTTCAGCTTACACCCGATGACTTCCAATTCCTTTCAAGGTCACCAGATTACACACTTTTGTCTCCGATAACATTTGTATTGGGCAACACTGAGGTTTCTTCGAGATTATTATATTACCCAAGCACCCAACAAGTCATTTTGGAAACAATTGATTGCTTTATTAATTGATTTTTACGGTATTTCAACTCATCTTGAGTTACCTTATGCCTTAAGGTTAGGGAATTACGGTCATTGTACGTTCACATTCACATTTCTGTCAAGTTGTTTCTTATGATGTTAATATGATATCCAGTATTCTTATCAAATACAAATAATTTTCACACAGTTGTATAGTTTCAGGGGTTAATAATAGATTACTTCACCCTCCCCACAACTCCAGAACTGGCGCCTTACCATCAGATGCAGTTCAGTGCTATATCCACAACACCATTTTTAAAGTGAGGGGGCATCTTAACCCTCGTATTCTTAGCCCCATCAATAGGACAGTTTAGAAATGATCTTTGTCATCTGATACGAAAGGTTTTACCAATTGGGAACGTTATTGGGATGTAATGCATTGAAGGCTACTCTTACATATGCACTGCTACCGAGTACTGAGTTCGATTCTCACTGGGTGATCTATTCTTATAGCTTTAAGCTCCAGTCAATTTTAATTTTTTACTTAGAGTCAAGCCACACTGAAAGTACCAGTTCCCAAAATTAAATAACGATGACCCTGTTTACTAATTCGATGGCTGACCATTCAGTAACAACAAATACAGTATGGAACAAAACTAATCTTAATGAATTACAATTTGACTTTCATCAAAGTAATTCTAATTTCTCTTATAACAACAATATAAACCCCGAAAAAGAATTACTCAACGCGGATTAAACTGCTTCTATTACAATAATCCTAACACACTCGTTTTTATGAACCAATTGCTATCATTTCTTTGATAATCCTTTAATTCACCGATATATAGTAGGATTATCTACTTCAGGTTCATTGGGTTTCTATTTCCTGTCCCTAGTGGTGCAATTTATTATCATCTTAGATGTAAATCATAAACCAGGTTGATGAATCGAAGCTGAAAACTCGTATATTATTTATTTATTTGTTTATTTTTAATAGGTCACGTGGGAATAAAGTTAAAAGTCATTCCATGTGAAAATAATTTAAATCGAATCCATCATTTCCGAAGTAAAATTAATTTATGTCAGTTTATTTTTTCTTCAAATTCACCAAATATTTGATTTGAATGAAACCCGTTACGATCTTACGAACAAACAAACTGATAAGAAGTATCAGAATCTTCAGTCATTGTTGGGTTTGGTTTCTTTATTTAATGACATATCAACCATCGTGGGTTATTCAAAATCAAAGTCATCCTTGTAGAAGAACAACAGTGGTATTATTTACCCCCCACCTCTCATAGCAAGGAGAATAAGGGGTTCATAACTTTCTCGAAGGCATGAACCCAAAAGTAAATATGATAGCGCGACTGGAGTTTCGAACTCGCTTACGACGATGTTGCAGTTTAGCACGTTAACCATAACGCCATAGAAACTCTATCCTCTTCAGCAAAGATATGGAAATGGAATTTGGTATTGAAAAATACATGATGCTTATGAATTATTTGATGCCAAAAATTTATTTTTTTTGTAAATCTCGGATAATAATCACAACTGTTTATATTTTCAGCGTTCAATTGGAATCCTTTTTAAAATCTCACTTTATATCTAGTGCCATTACTCCCAGGTACACTCTGACTCGGAGTGGTCATGCTTCTTGGGGTCCCATCTATGAGTCAAAGAGAACTTAGTCACCTGGATATGACATTAAACTATCCGATGGTAAAGCTTCAGTCCTTGGGCTTTAGGGAAGTTGAGTACCCGTTCATTGCCATTACTTCCAAGTGCACTCTGGCCCGGAGTGGAAGTACTAGTTAGGGTACATCAGTGGATCAGATAAAACTGTGTAGATAAATGACCTTTACATTAAATTTCATTGCTTGTATTAAATCGCAATATTTTAAATCATTTAACTGTGTGCAAACAAATAAACTCAGATTTGCTGACCTAAAAACTATTCATTTACTAATTATATATATATATATATATATATATATATATATATATATATATATATATATATATGCTATGACCACCAACCAACCATTATATCATGTATTCCTATTCAATACAAGTATTTTTAATACAATTGATTTTCAAATGGATCTATTTAACCAATAGATTAGACACTAACAAGTACTACCACCCCAGGTTTAAGTGGACCTGGGAGTAATGGCAATGAATGTGTACTCTTCATTCTCTAGATCATTTTAAACCTTTTCCAGATAGATTGGTGTGAAATGTATAACCTTTGATTTTCCCTCCTTGGTCTCGCTGGGCAACAGAGGTAGGACGAACACACTCTAATGCCCTTTCATATACTGCTGGTCTCCTAGAACTTACTCAAATAATTCTGTTGTTTCAAATTTCTCATATGAATCATAGATTGATTGTGTCATCGACGTTGATGACCTTAATTAAAGCACAAAAAATACCTTCTCATCAGCTATAGCTTTTGTAACACTGACTGATATTAAAACGCCTAATACCGCCGAAAACCTTAATAAAAACTATATATTATAAGAGTCAATATTTCAGATAATTATATTTGTATTTTATTGGTAAATCATGATTTTAAGATTCTCCACGATCCAGAAAACTTCGTTTGAGCCCTCAATTTCTGATAAGCATGTCTATAAAGTGGCCTGGAAGGTTTATTTCTTTAGTTGATGAGCTAAAGCATCAACTTTTTTTATCCTATTTTATAATCTAAAACTCGAAATATATTGGAGTATACGCAGATATCTGTGTGTGTGTGTGTGTGTGTGTGTGTGTGTGTGTGTGTGTGTGTGTGTGTGTGTGAAATGTGGGCGTTGATATTATTACTCAAATAGACTGAGGAATTAAAAATTAAAACCACAAAAATACAACAAAGTATGAACCAAACAATCTGACATATTCAAATGCTAAATGAAGTCCTGTTTTTATACATTTATTTTTTAAGCATCGATATCATGGCGTCTGCCTCTGTCTTAACCACGTGACGCACGTTGCTGTCCGGAAATGTGACAGGAAGGATACTTCAATCCAATTGTCACTGTTAAATTTTCAGACGTATATATATATATATATATATATATATATATATATATATATATATATATATATATATATATATTAGTTCAGCGATATTCTTCCTTGTTTACAACTCCATGAAATGTTAATTTCGCGATAGTTTAGTTTGCCGGAAACAAGATTTTAAGACGTTGTGTCCATTTTTTGCGCTTCTCCTATTATTGTGAGATTATCCAATGCGTTTTTTATCCTTTATAAAATGGTGAATTTGCATCTTGCGAGGGAGTTATGGTCTACTAAGCGGAAATATTCGCCTTTAGGAAACAGTTTATTATAGTTTATAGATTTGATTCTATGTCTATAATTGTTCAGTGGAAAATGAAACGGTCATTCAGCTTTTTCAATATATCGTTTCAAGCAATGTGCACAAATAGCAGAGAAATGACATTTTTGCTTCCGCCTTTAGAATAGTTATAAATTTTTCATTTTTTTTCCTTAATATAGAAAAATATATAAAAGATAAAATCCAGAATGTCAGGCCACTTTTGGGGTGGGGAGGGGTGTAACAGTGTTCAATATCCAAAGATAAAGCTACTTGTATAGTAAAATTTTAAAATCCAGACATATGAACCGAAACTGTCAGTTTCATATTTTACGATCTTCAGACGGATTCACGCTCACTATTACCTCTTCCTTGTATGCATAGCAAGTCCGTTAAATCAACAAAAACATCCCTTATATAATTCGAAAATTAAAGTCCCGTACATTAAACAAAATAAAGACCCAGGCGCATCGTTTGAAAAAATAAAAGGCACTTGAGTAAAAGTTAAGGAAGAGGAAAGGAAAACGAAAGAATGTGAAAAAAAAAGAAAAATCTTGACTGATATAATTGGTTACTTTGTTTTTTAAGGTAAAGGACTTCATTGGCGAATGATCCAAGGAATTTTATCTTTACTGTTACATAATGTAAGTGATTTTTTTTTCATAGTCTTCTGAAAATTAGGAAAACTAGAAACACGTATACATATTGAAATGTCTGCATTTGAAAAATTTATATAGATAAAGAAAGATACACGAGTATATTTTTCTTTGTTTTTGTCTATCTCTCACCTTCTCTCTCTCTCTCTCTCTATATATATATATATATATATATATCATCATCATCATGTCGTGCTGGTAGCACGGATATCCCTGACCCTCTCTCGCCACTCCTCCCTATCGTTCATCGCCCCAGGCAGGTCTTCAGGACAACATCCCGTATCCTCACATAGTTGCTGAATGTATGTTCGTGCTGGTCGTCCTGCTTTTGCACGGCCAAGTGTGGGGGTCCATAAGAGTACATCTCTTATGAGTTCGTCCCTGCTTCTCCAGCAGTGTCCTGCATGTCTGGTTCGTCTAACTTGAATAGTTTTCGTGATAGGAGGCAGGTGGCCGTACAGTTGGTGTCTTGTGGGGTGTTGCCGCCAGGACTTGTTCAAGATTGCTCGCAGCATTCTTCCGTAATTGCCGTCTAGCTTCTTCTCCAGCCGTTTTGTTAAAGTCCATGTAGTGCACCCATATAGCAGTATCGATGTGACCGCCGCCTGGAAGAAACTGCGTTTCATTTTATCGGTTAGGTCTGATTTCTATATAATCGATAGCCTATTGATAGCTGTCCATGCCTTCGTTAAGCTCGTGTCGATGTCCTTTTCGGTTAATGCGACGCTGCTTCCTAGGTAAGTGAATCTGTCTACTAGTTTAAAAGTGGTTCCGTCTGCTATACTTGTCAGAATTCATAGAATAATAAACGTTTCAGAATTGTCAACAACTCTTAAAAACCAAAAAGCGTCAAGTTGAAATATTATAACCGAAGGAATTAAGTTGAGAATACTGATTTACAAAATGAATATACAAATTAATTGCAGAAGCTCTGAGATAATTCTGTTCGAAAGAAACTGGCTGAATCAAAAAAGATCAGGATTCTCGTCATGCAGTACTTCGTCCCAAAACTTCTGATAACATTTGGAAGTCAGAAATACGACCTGAGAGGAAAAAAGCATTCTAGTCAGTTAATATTTTGTTTTTCAATTTTAGACAATACAAAGAAGAACGAAAGACAGACTGAGAGGAGCGATGTTATCGAAATAGAAAGATTTAGATAATAGTTTAAATATTTGAAAGTTTCTTCATCTTGGAATTTCAAAAAATTAATAATCTTTTTCTCTTGTCAATTTGCGTATTTTAAATCGTGGTCGGAATTTCATGAACTTGAAACAGCGTTCTGAAATACACAGAATCAAATGAAGAATGAAACAATTTCTTTAAAGATGAGTTCAGCAACATTTCTGAAAAAAGAATTGAGATTTTAAATACGATTTGACTTATTAATATTGCTTCGTTGTTATTTATCGAATTTTGCTGAGATAATAGCACGAGGCTAGAAATAATATCAACTTATAATTGCACAATGACTAATATTATATATTTAAAAAATCGGAATAAACAGCGAGACAAAAACTGTTGTTTTATTTTTTCATTTAAAAAAATGTATAATTATATATAAAATAAAATTCAGACGAGACAAATTGATTTTGATTAGCATCACCATTCCATACAATCTGACTCGACATCAAAGGATTTGTTGATTTAACCCTTCATTGTCTCAAACAGATCTATTTGACCTTAATAAATACAACCAGTCTCGGCCAGAGTAGACCCAAAAGTAATATAAAAAAAGAGATGATTCTAAACTCCTCAAAACTCCTGAACTGAAGCCCCGGATGCAGGTTAAGAGTATACTCAGGACATCATTATGGGGACGGGTCTTACTTTTCCTCAGGAGATGCAATAAGTGTATTCTAGCTACCCTCCTCCAACACAAAGCTGAGTAGAAATTATTATCCTCAAAGTTTCGAAAACTGGAATATAAAATTCTTTCAAAAGTCTATATATTGGGGACTGAGAATAGGTTGGCTGAATTTGCTGTTTAGAGGTAAGATCTCTCCTTGCCAAAAAAAGAAAGAAGATTTCCTGGGTATGACACTGTGATAGATTTCTGCGGAGTGTGGCATACCCTCTTTGCTGTTGTTACTCCCAGGTTCATTCTGAAACAAAATCCTGTGTATGTTAGGGAGCCATCAATGTTCTGTTTAAAAATTATAAATATTATATTGGAATTCTTGAAATCATAAAACTGTGAACAGACAAATTATGAAATATGAATAGTGTCGCATCCAGGATACTTGCGGCTTCAGTTCTTGTGCTTTTCCTTCTGTCTTTTTGCTTTTTACAGTCCGTCTGGCTATATCTTTTGTATTTATTTCTAATCAATTCTTGCTTCCGTTTAATTGGTTCTAAAGTCGTTGTTTTCTGCTGCTATTAGAAGAGATTAAGTTTTTTTCGAGAGGTTTCTCTCTCGTCGTCCAGGTTTCGTCTTGCAATCCCACCAGTTTATTGCTTCAAATATTCAACATATTATTATTATTATTATTATTATTATTATTATTAGGTGTACTAGTATTAGTATGAAGATTAGTTGTATTTTACTCTTTAAAAATTTTTCGCACTTTTTTTTTAACAGATGATATTTTTTTACTCAAGTTCGAGTAAGAGCAAGTCTCCTCAAGTCTCCAGGACTCCTCTAAGTATTCTAACTGATCTAAACAGTGCGATGGTCTGAATGGTCTCGATTCTTCCTTGGATCTCCAGTTCACTCAGTTTCTTTTCTCGTCCTTTAAGGTCCATTCCATACCTCTCCTTGTATTTCTATTTTGCCAGTTTATTGTATCAACTTATGAATGATTAACTGTTTCATCTCTGAAATTATATAACCGATTTTCCTTTGAGAGATTTTTGCACCAGCATCAGCTGGTGGTCTTTCACTGGAGTTTGAGTGACTGCAAGTCTCCTCGGGTCTCTGTGACTCTTCTCAGTATTCTAGCTAATCTCAACAGTGCTATCGTTTGGATTGTCTCCACTCATGTTCTTATTTTCAATTCTTCAAGTCCCTTTATAATCATTTGATGACTGTACCGAGTGCACCGATTACCATTGGTATCACGGTCTTTTTCTTGTTCCATTGTTTATTTCTTGAAACCATGTAATTGTATACAATTAATTTTTATTTGGTAGGAATATAACAGTACCGATCAGCAGCCCAGTTTCCAAAGTTAACTGACATCTCTCTACGTTATATTTATTTCCTTCGTAAAAGTAGTCGGTCGACGGTTTTGGTCGAAAGTGGCGAAGTTACTAATCAGATCAACAAAGGAAAAAGAAATAAAACGAACCCGTGAATAAAATCGTATAACTGTCTCGAATCTTTTAGGGGTGGTGGATGCGACACTTAATTTATCCTAACCCTAACGGGTGGGGTTGGGTAAGGATACCAGCTTGATCTGGCAGCCTTTTTTTCTCTGTGTCCAACGGCTAACTGCTTTTACTGCTGTCCTAAATTCGAAAGGACCGGCTTGCCAAATGCAAATTACTTAATATATGGGGTACCGACTTCCAGACAAAATCCTGTACTTTTCCTTTCAACAACAACAACAACAACAACAATAAGAAAAGCAATATGCGATAAAAAGTTGAGAATCATGAATAAAACACTGTAATTCCACCAAAGGAGAACAGTATAAAAACAAAACATTTGGTCGTTCTTATGCCTGTAACTAGCAGTTTCAAGTGTTTTAAACCCAATCGTCATACAGGATATATATATATATATATATATATATATATATATATATATATATATATATATATATATATATATATATATATATATATATATATAGAGAGAGAGAGAGAGAGAGAGAGAAATTGAAAAACAAAGAAATCAAAAGTGGGGAATTTATTCGTAATAAATTCTTCACTTTTTATTACTTTGTTTTCAATTTTTCTCCATTCAGTAGGTTTCCTTTCCATTATTTACTTCCATATATATATATATATATATATATATATATGTGTGTGTGTGTATATATATAATTAATGGTAAAGGTTAATGAATTATTGTGGATTTTAAGATTTTAAAAACTGATATACAAAAAAGGTTATAGCAATTTTTCCTTTGTCCTTTAAATGTCACTGCTACTTCACATCTCACTCATCGCCTCTGACACGATTTATTGAATCATTTGTTCACTTCAATTCGCATATCTCTATTTCCGGAAAAAAGAAAAATATAGCCCTCTCGTACAAAAAATAAATTACGACTTCGTTGTATATGGGAGATAAAAACAGAGATACCCTCCCCAAAACACGGATAATAATAAATAATATACACTAGATGTGTCAAAAACTTTTTTCGCCACGAAAGCTGAACCATATTTTAAAAACTTTTCTATAAAAGAAATGGTTACGTTTATAACTATTTTTATATCCTAAAAAGAAATAGGCTACAATATCGGTGAGGCTAAGAATATGCAGACTGTATTCGCTTCAAAGAGGTAAGACCCCGCAAAAACGGGTGTCCCGGATATGACACTAAACTGAAGGTCTGGAGAAGTTGACAGTGTAAATTACCCCTTCTTTACCATGACTCCCAGGTGCACTTTGACCCCGAGTAGTTATACCCGATAGCGTCCCATCTATGGATCAAATACATGTTTTTTTTTTTAAATAATTCGAATTCGATAGGACTGTAAGGAAAAGAATTCTTAAAGAACAACTACGAAAAAATTTAAAACGGACAATAAAAGCAATTTTCTAGGCATAAAATAAACCGTGACGGGTTGACATGCCATTAAAATCAATCCATATTTACCAACTCCTCCGCTCGGCAGGATATGACACAAGGTCAATTTTTAAGCGGAGTTTAGCAGATTTTAATTCAGAGTTTTCCTTCTCCTAGACTAGTTGCCTCACCAGGGCTGAAGAACCTAGTCTCTCCTACTATTTACCTGTTCTGGCGGGAGAATAATTGGATTCATATCTTTCCCAAAGGCATTAGTGCTATGTGAAATGCAATCGGTCTCGTACAGGATTTGAACTCGTGTCGCCGTGTTCATTGCCTACGACGATAACCATTTCACCCCGTTAAAATCAATCAACCATCAACCAATCGCTGATGCCACAATCAACCATCAACCAATCTACTTACATTCGCTGATGCCACAAACAATAGAATATTTTTTTATGTTTAGTTTAAGAGCCAATTTTTTGTGGCATAAAATTTATTAATCTTTCTTTAAGAAAATGGAATATGTTAAAAAAATTCAGAATGATTATTAAGAGATGGAAAGAGCAAAATTTCACCAGCTTCAAAAATTTGTGACAATCTTTTCTTCTGGATATAAGCTAATTGTCTAAAATGCCAACAATAAATTCAATCTTTCATTAATTGTCTTTTCATAGTTAATTTTTTTCTTTTCTCGTCTTTTTTCCTTGGGATGTCTTTGTGGTGTAATGGTTAAATCGGTGGACTGCAGAATCGTTGTAGGCGAGTTCGAACTCCAATCGTGCTATTAACGTTCATTTTCGGACAAATACCCTTACGAAATGTATGAACTCACTTATTCTCCTAGCTACGGATTAAATAGTACCACTACTGTTTTTGTAGAAGATTGGGTTTGGCATTAAATTACATGCAAAGGTTGGTATGCCATTAAAACAACCAAACTCTCCTTTCTCATCCGTTTTATCTCATGATATTTCCGTTTGCTAAACATCATTGGCTTGCACAGTCACATGATGTTTTTGGAAATGTAAACACTGATCTGATGTTTAAACGATTGTATGTTCTTTCTTTGTTTACATATTTCCTCCGTTATTTCCTGTATTTTATTAAACATCCATCGTTTTTCCTTCAACACTTGATGTCCCCTTTTAAACTCTTGATGATGGTGTACGTATACCGAAACGTTATAGCGTCGAATTCATCACTTTAGGATTACTCTGTCGATTTTTCTCCATACTGTTGGATTATTTTCCATCGTTTACTTTCATATATATATATATATATATACACAACATTTTCACATAACTTGACTCTGAGAGACGTAATGCTTATCATCATACCATCAGTAGTTTTTGTTTGTTTTTGGGTTTTTTTTACTAAGTTACCGCTTAGTTTGGCACCATGTGAACACTAATATTGAGATACTGCGGCTGATATTTCGAGTTGAGTACTCTTTTATCCTCCGCTAAAAAAGAAAAAAGCACTTGATGCCCTGGGTATACGTTTAATACTCCCTACCCATAAATATATTCTCTCTCTCTCTCTCTCTCTCTCTCTCTCTCTCTCTCTCTCTCTCTCTCTCTCTCTCTCTCTCAAATCAATGCTCCCAAAATACAAACAATATTTGTCAAATTAGCTGGATTTCACGTAAATTACTACTTAAGCCTTCAGCAAATACAACCGAAAAGTAGTTCTGATGAAACTGCTCGAAAGTGAAATGGAAATACAATTGTCACGAAGGTTGATATGCCATTAAATAAAGAAAGAAAACTATGCCGAGGGTGTTGTGTAAAGAGTCTCATGCTCAATTATTGGATATGGTGAAATTACTGACAAAACTCAAATTTGTTTCTGCATTAAAATTTCCTTTGGGCAAAGCCCATTTTAAAATGATTCAAGGTTTTGTTCTGGATTTGAACACTCACCATCTACAACATCTGGAAAGATGATAGACGTCTCTACCACCAAAATTACACGTCAAACATCTTGATAAATAACTTATTCAGCAAGTGAAAACTATACAAGATACGTAAGATGATAAGACATCTGTACATCGTTGGATTATAGTGACCGACGCTTGTACGACACTTGTGCCACTCTCTGCGTCTACATAGATACAGCCCAGTAACAAGCATACCAAGATAACTACTAACAATGCAAGCTGCAGATTTCATTTCAGATTATTTTATCTAATAATTCTCACATCAAAGGATATCTACAAGTCAGCAGAGGTTTACTGCTAGAACTTACTTCTCAAGTTTGGACTTTGGATTTAACTTCTAAAAAGGTTGCCTTCACCCCACATTTTTCTCATTAGACCGGAGTTTCTTCTACCCAACAAATAAGGTCCCTCTTTTCGGCTACAACAGCAAGAATTCACAATGTAGTAGAATGTTATGTGCGATTCTTGAAAACTGTTATAACATATTTGTGTCTTCATATTCCTTTCTTTCAACTTTTCGCATCGTAAATAAATGTTAATCACTTGCAAGATCAGAAGATTTTGATAGTTTAAAATAAGAATAACTCTCAGATCGGAAGAAATTATTGAATTACTTTCATTCCTTGTATCACATCAGTCTGTGATAAGCATGCTTTCAATTTATCTGGGCGGGGGGGTATCTTGGGAAGAGAATATTTACAAGTGCCAAGGGAATTACTCATAACATATAAAGTGGGTTCTTCATGATTAAAGTTGTCGAAGGTGTCGATTGTGTCTGAATCAGTTTTGAAATGAGTTGGGATAGGAATTGCACTAGGAGACCGCTTAACACTATATTGCACGAGCTTATGGTGGTGAAGAATAACTTCAGGGGAGTTGACACTTAACTCTACAAGATTGAAGGTTGTTATCAACTCTTCGCTTTTCCATTTCTCATCGATTGATTTTCCTGTCATCGTATGTGACGGTGATTTACGGAACTCAAGATACACGTAGTTATACGTTATTTGGTTTGGTTGGGTATCATGGCATATCAACTTTGGTGGGTTATTTAATGCTAAATCATATATATATATATATATATATATATATATATATATATATATATATACGAGGATCATTAAATAAGTTTCCAGACTTTTTTTCGTATGGACACTTTTATTGGTAGTATACACATGAAACTTTAGTCCCCTTCGAACTAATCTCCTCCGGTTGCAATGCACTTGTACCGTTCCAACAACTTCTGGAAGCCCTCTTGTGTGAGTGTGTCAATGACCTTCGTCACAGCCTCTTTCATCTCCTCAATTGTCTCATAACGACAGTCTCTGATCTTAGGGAATAAACCAAAATTACAGGGAGCAAGGTCTGTACTATAGGGAGGGTGAGGAAGTGTCTTGATGCCCATCTTGGTCAAAAAGTCTGTGACAAGGATGGAGTTGTGGACTGGTGCATTGTCTGATTTGAAAAGTGCTGGTCTCTTCCGACGAAATCTCTTTCTGAACTCCCTTAAAACCTCAACATAGTAACCCTAACCCTAATCCTTTGGCTAATCAACTCTTGTGTATTGACTTCTTTACTCCCCCCCACACCTCTCATCATCTCTCACAGTCTCCCTGCTTTTCTTGAATCTCTTATGTCACTCAAAAACTGACGCTCGATTCATGCAAGATGCTCCAAAAGTAGTCTGAAGCATTCCATACGTTTCGGTGGCATCATTTTTTCCAAGTTTAAAACATAATTTTATTGCATATCGTTCTTCTAAAGTGTCAGATTGCATTTTTTAAATTCACCATCTATGACAATCAGGCTTTAGTAGGGTATATTCCAATTGCTGCTGTAGTTGTTCATTTGAACCTGAAATCATGAAAATTGGTCAGTCATCTCATACGATGTATAGCAATAACATAGTGAATTTTCAAGGGTCTACGACAATTTCAAATGCCTGTACAAAAAAGTCTGTAAACTTATTGAATGTACCATATATATATATATATATATATATATATATATATATATATATATATATATATATATATATCGGATTTGACATATGCTATGAAACACAACGAAACCAAATAATTAAACTCTGTTAGGTTCCATCTTAGAATAAAATAGAACTGTTTATAAATATCAAATTCAATTATTCGTATGAGAGAGCACTACTTGAATCTGTTTAACATTGTGTAAACACATGAGCGGTGGCTCGTTTAAAAAAAATTTACCAACAAACTATTTACTTCAAAATCCTGAAAATAGGATTTGGCATTAAATAACCATCAAAGGTTGATATGACATTAAATCAAATAATCTAATCTAACCTTCTTTCTTATTACTTATTCATCATCTTCAGTATATCTCATTTGCCAATGTCGTTTGGATCGACATCATAAAACTTACAGAAAAAGCTTATAAGCTTATCATCAACTCAAGAGTTTCAGAGATCTTAGACATCACAACATTTATCACTGAAGTGGGATGTTTTGCGGTAAGAAAGATATTCAGTCGAGTCTTTTCTCACTAAAGATAAATATTAGCGTTAATATATACGTGATCCACTAACATTTCGTAAATGGAAGGAAAGATAAGATAAGCTCATTTACTCATACAGAAACATTTAATATAGATATAATAAAAATTCCAGCAGTATTGAAAAGAATCTATAAACGCATCCCAACAGTTAAAATTTGCATATATTGTTCCATGAGCAAGCAGCATGTGAAAGAGTTATTTGATGAAGATGAGCAGTAAAATATTCATAGCGTGTTGGTTTGGCGTTTTAATGGTGAGGCAAACCATAACGTCTCTACTGTTCACAGAACAAAGGCAAAAGAGATCGAGTTTCGCAAACTGTCATATGAACGTCAACGGAGACGTCCATTCTCTAAGGGATATAATTATCTATTGTCTCCCTACAATCTCATTTCTGTATTGCTTATCTAAATAGAATAGCACATTCTGTAATAGGATTGCAGCTTCTCGTAACATCTTCAACTTGCTTCTAAAAAAGAAAGATAAATTACTCGTTTGGTTTAACGGCTTGTCAATACTTACTGGGTTATTTTATGCTCGTGTCAGTTTAAAAATCATTATTTCCAATTATGCACAGTACCAAATGTATCTTTCCAATCATTTTTAACAGGTAAACAATACTTTTGTTTCAATATCAATTTTATAAAAGTATGAATGTAGTTCATTTTCAATTTAAATATTATTGTAAACTGATCTATTTGTTAGATAGACGAGACCTACTGAGTGGTTTGTTAATCTCTGTCCATTTTGAGAAATTGAAATTCTCTAAGTAACCACAAAACATCAATTTTAGTTCCTTGTTACTGACTTTGGTTGGGTTGTGAGTTTTACAGCATGCTAACACTTGATGAGTTATTTTATATCGAAGTCAGAATTTTTGAAACAATTATTTAGTTTCAAGTTCCTAATGATAATCATCTATAAAAATTTATACCTTCAAGTAACTGTTCTTTATGCAAACAACTTCCACATTGTTAAATGAGACACTAATATGTTTTGCTAGTCCGGATCTGATGGTGTCAGCAAATAATGCCAATAAAAAGATGGCACCAAACATCCAAGAAAATGCGATCAAGTATCATATCAAAGACACCCTTTTTTGATACGGGTTCTCACTCTTCTTCAAAGGATTCAGTCGGTTTATTCTAGATTATGATGATACGTCCGACTGACTTTAATCCCTAGATATCTCATTAAACGATGTTCAAAACTTTAATTTATTCATGATTTGATATCGTGAAATCTGGGAGAAAATACAGCTACCTTCTTTTTTGCTTGTACTGGACGTTTGTCACCTGATTGAAGTTTCCATTTCTATCCCAGTAAATACTCAGAAATACAATTTTTCGGATAAAAAAAAGGAATTTAGAATTTCCTTCCAATGAAGTAATATATAAACTATGATCATCAAATTATGATGACAGTACAGATTCTCTCTCTCATATAAACTGCATCTAGTGTCCGCACAAAGTTGATATATGGAAAGTTTATGCTGGTTGGCTAACACTAGTGAGTCCATGTGTAGTGGTCAATGAGAGAACATCATGACTTCGACCCTGCTTCTCATGTCTTGTCTCCATTGGATGTTTGTGAGATTGGAGGTAAGTAGCTGTACACCTGATGTTTTGTGGGGTGTTGCTTCTAGGATTCGATCAAAATAGCCAGTAGCATTTTTGTGAAGTTCTTATCTAGCTTTTTATCCAAGCATTCTTGTGGTGCGTCCATACAGTAGTACTAACATAGCTACAGCTTGGAAGATACCAATAAATCATAATGCAGACAAACTAATGTTTTTAAAATTGTTGAAAACAGTGAATACATAAAATTTAGGCACTTCAAGAGCTTGCATACATTATATTTCATCATCATCATCATCATCATCATCATGTCATGCCGCTAGCACGGATATCCCTGACCCTCTCTCGCCACTTCTCCCTATCGTTCATCGCCTCTGGCAGGTCTTCAGGGCTACATCCCGTATCCTCACAGAGCTGCTGTATGTATGTTCGAGCTGGTCGTCCTGCTTTTGCTTGGCAATATGCGGGGTCCATAGGAGTACATCACTTATGAGCTCGTCCTTGCTTCTCCAGCAGTGTCCTGCGTGTCTGGTTCATCTAGCTTGGATAGTTTTCGTGATGGGAGGTAGGTGACCGATATATATTATACATTCCTACAATCAGATTGCTTTGCGTAAAGTTTTCATCTTTGGCAATGGAATCAGCGACTCGAGTTCAAATCTTGTTCAAAGCTAATCGCGTTTCACTTCGTGCTAATGCCTTTAAGATAGGCATGAATCTATTGGCTCATTCACTCATTCCCAGCAAAGGTTATTTAGTAAAACAGACTGGATTCTTTAGTCTCGGTAGGACAACGAGCCTAGACGGTTTGAATAACCAGCTTTGCTCCAATTAAAAACTCACCTTGTATCACATCAAGCTCTTTGGGGAGGGGTTAGGTAGAAACATGCTCTGTTTCAACCGAACTCTTGCTAAATCGAAATTGATAAAAACGGACAGAGCTGAAGAGAGTCTCAAACCATTCATAGAATATCACCCCTCTAAGGGCCTTAAACCAGTGTTTCTTAACTGGTATTCTCCGGATTCCTAGGGTTCTGTAAGAGGTCGCTAGGGTTCTGAGAGATAGTTAAAAAATTAGTTAATAATGATATAAGATACTTTTTACGAAGGGGTTCACTGAGACAAGAAAAATATTTCAAGGGTTATCACAAAGATAAAAATGTTGAGAAACGCTGCCTTAAACTGTTAAAAGAAGATGTTGTGAGAAGAAAATAAAAAGGAAGAACAGTCAAAAATTCACTAAATACTGAAAATCACTCGTCAAAAAATCTTCGACATGTTTGTGGTTTCTATTAAAAAATCAATACTTGTTTTTCCCTAATTCTGTGTTCAAATCATCGATTACATCTTTTCTCTGTATTATTTTTCAAGTGAATGCGTGTGATAAGTTTTGTCTTGCACTTGGCGGGAAAAGTGCTAATAGGATCGACCAACATCCTGTCATATTATTCAAAAAACAACATTAAGTGATTTTTTTTCCTTTGTTTCTTTGTTTTTGTTTTTGATTTGGCTTTGGGTTTTGATTTTTGTTTGGTTCTTTTGTTGTTGTTGTTGTTGTTGTTGTTGTTGTTGTTGTTTTCTTTGGGGTCCATTTTTTCTTATATGTCTCACATTACCCAAAGAAAAGCTTCACTGTTCAACATTTTAAAAAGATTCGTTAGAAAGAGAAAAAAGTTGCTGTAAAACCGAGGAATTTTGCGGGTCTTCACAAAAGGCAAAAATTCAGACTTTTGTCAGCTCGAGGGTTCAAACTACAAAAACAAACGACTTAAAAACATTCGAAACTTGGCAATTAAAATGTCGGCGATAACCAGTCGAACTGAACTTGATGGTCATTTTTTTTCGGCGTCTTTAAAGAACGCCACTTTAAGTTGAATACAAATGTGTGAAACTCAGCGATTTCTCAGTGCAGATCATTGGGTTCTCCTCTTCCTTGAATTTTAAAGCTTCATAATCAATAAGTGATGGTCAATTAAACTTCCTAAAATGCTCGAATTAGTTTTTGACGCTACCATCAGATATTATCTCTTTTCCTTCCATTTTCTGAATTCAGTGAGCTTCTACAGAGACTGTGAGGATCCGTTTAAGATAATTTTTTAAATTACAAAAATATCGAAACTTTAGTTCAATGGAAATCACATGTTACAAATGACTAAATTGAGTAGTAAGTGTCAGATTCTATGTATGTAGAAAACTTGCATGAAAGGAATGTGTGACTAGACACAACAAGGTGGAAAAGGTGATCCTCTGGTAAGTGAACAAAAGATTTAAATTTGACAATGCAAACGAAACAAGAATCTATCCTAGAAAAAGAAACCAATGAAATTCTCTGAGACTGATAGAAACACGGATCTGCAAATCCCGAACAGAAGAGCAGAACGTGTGTGAATCAATAAAAAGAATAGAACTTGCCAACTACTTAATATTGATGTTTGCGTGAAAACACTGAGTGAAAATGGAAAAAAGTGAAAGGATAAAGAAATACTTATATCTTGCCACAGTACTGAAATGGTCGTGGAATATGAGGGTGACGGTAATACCAATCGTAGTTGGTGGACTTAGAACGGTTCCAAAATACTTAAAAAGAGACAGAAGGAATTTGAAAACGGAGCGAGAATCGAGACCAACCATATCACAGAATTGTTAGAATTGGCTAGAATACTCAGAAGGGTCCTGGAGATTTAAGGAGACTTGCAGTCACTTAGACTCCAGTGAAAACTGCCCGTTAAAATGGTGCGAAAAACTCTCATAGTGTGAATAATAATTATAATGATAATGATAATAGCCTTGAGGTGTATATATGAAATACATTTTGAGGTTAAGAGCTATAAAAGCTCAAACATTTTATATACAATAATAATCATGATAATATGGTTGTTCGACAATTGTTATATTTTGACCTTTTGACCCGGCCTAAAATGCCATTCCAAGATGATGCACCGGAAGGAGGTGACACATTCTAATGGCAGTTATGAGAGGATATCGCGTGGGCGGAAATTGGCTGATGAAATAGGACGAGCTAAAAAATTCCCATGGTACACTCATAGACTGATGCACCGGAAGAGAGTGACCAGCGAACTGCATGACAGTTATATCCGCTTGATGACGATTAAACATTCGATTTCAGCGATCGAGTGGGTGTTGAACTATCATATAACGCAGTCAAGACGGAAGTCAAGTGCCAGTTGAGTTCGAGTTCCAGCCAGTTGGAGTGAAGATGTGGTAAGGAAAGCCACACCAGGCCGAAGGGGCTTGGGGCCCTGATGAGTTGGGGTCCAGAGAAGATGCTGATAAGATGCAGTAAAGAAAGCCATCACCCAGCAGAGTGGACCCCAGGGCCTCCTGTTGAGCATCAGGAGAACGAGAAAGACTCAACGTTGACGGCCATAAGAAGGGAGGTCAAAGTATCTCAGTTTCTGTTCGGTCTACAACTCCCTCTCACACGCAAACCTTGAGTAAACCTTTTCGAACCTTTGCAATAAAGTGAGAGGTAAATACTTATAAAGAAGTCTTCTTGCGTGCGTTTATTACTGTGTCGTTATGATGCTGTAGATGACAATATAACACAATGACCCGGTCCCAGGTCGAGTCATACCAAATACTCAAAAAAATGGTATTTGATGCCTTTTGGCTTAATACTCAGCATTATAAGGTACGGGTCAAGGGTAAGTGTAGCAATTCAGGAAAAAGAATAATATCCTCCCCGACACCTCAGTGTAGTGCCTATTGAAAAGGAAGCCTTCGGGTCACCCTCGACTACAGTCGGCCAATTTACTTACTCATAGATTTCAATTAGAATCAATAACCGAAGGAAAAAGAGCTACGATTCTCTGGGATTTTGCTATCCAAACTGATAGAAAAATAAAAAATAAAAAATTAGTAGTAGACCTGATATAGTGGGTTAAGGACTCTAAGAAAAGAAAAAGAATCCCTTCGAATTGATCTGTCAGTGCCAACAGATAATAACATATAAATCAAAGAATATGACAAAATGAGTTAATACAAAGACTTTGAAATAGAAATTAAGAAAATGTGGCACCTTAAATCTAACATCGTGCCAGTAATAGTTAGAGCACTTAGTATAATCAAGAAAGCGATAGATAAACATATCAATAAGGTACCTAGCAGTCACAGTTGATATGAAATACAAAAAATTGCACTTTGCTGAACTGCTCGTGCGCTTAGAAAGGTCCTATCAATGTAATTGAAAAATATCACCCAAAAGAATCAGTTGAATGCATATATACATGGAATTACTCGGTGTCAAAGCAATCCTTGCTGGAGGAGGGGTAGAAAACAATATTAACTTGGTCCTAGGGAGCCTTCCCCTCAGGCAATACCTACTTGGCAGAGAGCTGTTTATTATTTGTTATTTGAGGTGCCCTTAAATGAAGAATGTCAATGGGACCCAGGAATTGTTGAAATGGCATCCCATGAGCTTCGATTCATGTGTGGCTCACAACTCTAAAATGACTCCATATCAAATCTGATATGGTGTAAAATCGAATAAATAAATTTATATCATAACTACATTGCCTCATGCTAGGTCTTGGGTAAAGACCCGGTAAAGGATTGTAAGAAACCGAAGGTAAAACGAAAAAATGTATCATAATAAATCATGACCAGACTAAAGAATTGATGAGATCAGCCAGAATACTGAGAAGAGTCCTGGAGAACTGAGAAGACTTGCTGTCACTCAAACTCCAGTGAAAAACCATCAGCTGAAGTTGATGTAAAAAAAACTCTTAAAGGAATAAAGAAGGATAAGTATCTCGACCTTCCTAGAGAATTGAAAAAGCCGTGGGACATGAAAGTGACGATTGTACCAATCGTGATTGGTGCTTTTGGCACAGTAACTAAAGGAGGACTTGGAAGTTGGCGGACGAGTGGAGACCATCTAAACGACAGCATTATTGAAGACGGCCAGAATACTGAGAAGAGTCCTGGAGACTTGAGGAGAGTTGCTGTCACTCAAACTCCAATGAAAAACCATCAGCTAACACTAATGTGAAAAACTCTAAGGGAATAATAATGTCGCAATAGATATTCATTTGAACATGAAATGTGCATGGGAGTAAGGGGTTTATAAAGTGAAAATAATTTTCAGACTGAAACTTAAATATAAATAACCGATTCATCGATAATCTTTTCATAATCCCTAGTGTTTATCTGTACTGACACAGGGAGATTAATTTTACGAACACCCGATGACAAATCTTTGACTTATGACCCACAAAGTGTTTTCTTCCGAGAAAGTTTGATAAGAAATGTCACTGACCCGACAATCAAGATGAAATCACAACAATCAACTATCAATTATATATTTTCAACATTCTCACAAAGCAGAGATTGCAACTGCAAAAAAGGGTCTAGACGTTCAAATCCAAAATATTTCTCTTGGCATGAAAAAAATGGATCGATATTTGATAAATTGGGGAAAGATCAAGATTCAAATTCATAAAAATCGATCAGATTATAATCGGGTGGTCTGGAATTTAAAATAGTAGCAGAATTTATTTTTGTCCCTTTTTTTTAATTTTCGTTAACTCTCTCTCTCTCTCTCTCTCTCTCTCTCTCTCTCTCTCTCTCTCTCTCTCTCTCTTACCCATTTTCTCATCCTCTTTATTTCTCTCTCTGTAAAATATCTATTTCTTTCACTTCCTACGTCTCGTCATCTATCTCCTCTCTCCCTCTCTTTTTCTTCAGTTCTCTCCTCTCTCTCTCTCTATCCCCACCACCCCCTCTCTCTTCTTTTTTCAGGTATCCCTCCATACATTTTCCTGTCTCTTTTATTTTTCTGATTTTAGGGATGCATTTATTATTGGCCTCATCGTGGTCCCTAATGCCAGCATCAGTTAATCGTCACCCCGTAACAAATGTCAACATCAAGTCATGCCGACAGCATGGAGTCCCAGACTGTCTCTCGACATCTGTCCCTATTATCCATCGATCCTTGCTGGTCCTCTAGACTACATCCAGTGTCCGCACAGATCTGATATATGTAAGTCCTTGCTGGTCGGCCAACACTGGTGTGTCTATGTGCAGCAGTCCATAAGAGAATGTTGATTTTGATTTCTTCCTTATTTCTCCAACAGTGCCCAGAATTTTTCGGTCGTTTTACCTAGATGGTTTATGAGATGCGAGGTAAGTGCTCATACAGCTTCTACTTTGTTGGGTATTGCTTCCAAGATATGTTCAAAATAGCACATAACGTTCTTGTGTTGCTCCTCTCAAGCTTTTTCTCTTACGTCTCGTTAAAATCCAAGTGGTGCATCCATACAGTGGTACTGTCACAGCCACAGTGTGGAAGAAATCCTGCTTTGTTCTGTAAGAGAAATCAGATTTCCATATGATCAATAACCTGTCAATAGCAATCTACGCTTTCGCTGCTTTAATATAAGTTTGTTTTTATGAAAATAAAAAAGGATTTTTATAACATTTGAGAAAAAACTATAAACAGGAGATTTTAACATTATAATTTACAAATCTTAACAAAGTATAGCTTCAAAAGCATTGTGCACTCAGTGAGAACCGAACTCACGAGTAATTGGTCCGAAAGACAAACTTATTAAACATTAGCTGAACACAGTTTTTAACACTAAGATGAAAAAAGAAATATTCCCAAAATATTCACCGGATATTATTGGAATAAAAAAGATAACAACGTAAATCTGCAATTTGAAGATAGACATGATATAAAGGTCTAATATAGCTGTATATCCACCTCGTAAAGGTGGTGTCCTCGTGGTGTAATGGTTAAAGCTATGGACTGCGGAATTGTAGTACGCGAGTTCGTACTCCAGTCGCGCTATTACGTTCACTTTCGGGCAAATACCCTTGGGAAAGGTATGAACCCCCTAATCCTCTCAGCTATGGGTTAAATAGTACCACTACTGTTCTTCTAGGAGAATGGCTTTGGCATTAAATAACCAAAAAAGAGTTGATATGCCATTAAACAAAGAAACCAAACCAAACCACCTCGTAAAATGACCATCAATTGAATATCTGGTGTCATAATCGCAGTCACAAAAAGAAGGCCTTGTTTGTAATGATACGTACATTGCGAATCAACCCCTCATTTTATAGCCATTTCATTCTCTTTTTCTCTTTAAGTTAATTTCTGTGAGAAACAAAAAGTGAGGGTCACCGAAGGGAGGGTCCCCGAGGTGGAGCGGCTTACGTGTTTGACTCCGATGTCATAGTAAGTGAATTCGAATTCTAATCAAGTTATTGCGTTTACTTTTCGACTTGGAAAACGACATAAAAAACAACAAATACACCCTCCGGTTTACTAATACTGCTACTGTTCTTCTCTACCTTTTTACTTGTGTTTTTTTTTTTTTTTTTGTCATAGCTCATTTGAGACGGTAGGTAGGAACGCTGGATATGAGAAATAGAAATACAATATAACCACCAATGAGGTTCGAGCCCAAATCGTTTTTACTTCAGGAAATTCTAACTAAATTCCGTAATCATTCAAGCAAGCAACCGCCCTGTTGGCAGGCCTCAGAATACGTCGACTGTAACGCCTATTGAGTGATAAGACCCTCCCCTAAATATGAGTGTGTTCTGGGTATGATACGAAACTTCATACAGTAGTGAGGCTCCATTTCTGGAACTTAACTGGGTGTGAAGTCACCATTTCGTTGCTATTACTTCTTAGTCCGCTCTGACACGGAATATTAGTATCAGTCACAGACCTACCTATGGATCAAATCGATTATTATTATTATTATTATTATTATTATTATTATTATTACAGGGGAGCCCATATGGCGTAGTGGCGGACGTGCAGGATTGCGAGATCTTAATAGCGAGTTCGAATTTGGTTCAATTTCGAACTAATACCATTGAGAAAGGCATGAACTCCATTAGCTAAGGGTGAAATAGAACCACAACAGTTCTTCTACAGGGATGACTTTGGCATTAAATAATCCATGAAGGCTTACATGCCATTAAACAAAGAAACGAAACGAAATTTTATTATAATTATTTGTATTGTATAGGAATACTTGAAACCATATAAATGAGTACAAATTATTTGCATTAGATGAACAGTTAGGATCATTACTAAAATTAAACAAATTTTGCCATTAAATCTCCATTAAGTGGAGTATATGCCGTTAAACATATAAACCAAATAAAACCAAAAATTTATAAATTAATCAAATTTCAGCATCAAATACCCTTTAATGAGTTGATATGCTGTTAAACAAATAAAATAAATAAACCTGATTTCATGCTCTCAAATTGTGGGGATTGTGTGTATGTGTGTGTGTGTGTGTGAGTGAGTGTGTGTGTGTGCGTATGTGTATCTTTCTATGTGTGTATGTGTACCAGCTCAGAAGATTTGCAGACCTTAATATGTAGCTCCAACTGTTTAATGATAATGAACACGCTGTTTTTCACCCATCTATCGTTATTGGGCTACCATACTGAACCTAGTCAACTTTTTGCAACGCTTTCGCATCTTTGACGTTTACCAATGTTTTATTGATCGTCTCAGCAGACATTTAACTTCGGTCTATCAGTAAAAATTGTTGGCATTTCGATATACTTTGATTATCTCTTTTACATAGAGCCCTCTAATTTAGGTCAGCTTTTTTATCTTTTTTTTTCTTTTTTCATCTTGTACTGCATGAACCATATATTAAAAACTATCGATTAAAACTTATTGTCCCTAATTTATTTATTTTTTACATTCTTCCAGAGTAATAAATATTTTATCAAGAATAAATTTATACTCTTCATGCTAGATTAAAAAGCCTTTTCGTTTACTTTATTCCAAGGCCGTATCTCAACTACCTCGTACCAGTGGCTCGTAAATGACTGCATAAGACAATTTATTTTGTCTTAATACGAAAACAATATCGTCTCTATTTTCCTATCGTGAATATTAATAAGTCTGGAAAAAAAATTCAGCTTATGTAAAATCACATCAAAAAACCTTTTTGTCTCCATATCGTCTCTAAAAAAAGCATTTTTACGACTTTATCTCTTCCTTAAGATAATCATTAACGAAAAAAAAAACTTAATTCAAGATGAAATATTTTATACTTATATTTCACTTTTATTCCCCCTTTTTATATTCAATCGAGTGCCTTGTTTTTTTTTGGGGGGGGGGTTCAGCCATGTTTAATTTTAATTTTTTTATCTTTATAATGATATATTTGTTCTACCATTATTGCACGTCTCGCCAGAAATTTCGCCATAATTCAAGCAGTAGTCAATTTTGTTAGCGTTCACACAGATATTATTTTTTTTTATCACTAAAAAGTCTGCTGTTAAGCCTATAATGAATATTTGCATATTCATTGTTGAACAATAATCGATCTGCTCATGATGAACATACAAAGAATACAAAACAGTTTTCAATTTTTAAACAGGTGCGACTTTCACCACAAAAAGTACTTTTTAACCAGACCAGAAATATTTCATGGTGGCATAGAGGTCAGTGATGTCTACCTCTGTCGAGTAGGGGACAACAGTTTACAGGGGACATCTGTCTATAGTGATTAGTTAATCAAAATGGGTGTCCTGCTTATGACACTGACCTGTATCCCATATTGAGCTCTGCGTAACGCAAAGTCAACTCTTCATTGCCATTACTTCCAGTTTCACTTCGACCTGAATTGGTGATAACTGATATGGTCCCATAGTCAAACAGATATGTTCAGAAATTATTATTTTTCACAGTACCTTATTTTCACATCAGTTTTAACAAGAGGTTTTACACTGAAGTTTAAGTGATAGCAAGTTTCCGCAGGTCTCTGGGACTCTACTCAGTATTCGAGCTGATTTTAAGTGTTGTGGGTTGTTTTGGTTGGTCTCGATTTTTCCTCTGGTTTCCCATTCTCCTAGTTTATTTTCCAAGTCTTTGGGAAGCGTTCCAAATGCATCAAGTAGTATTGATATCAACCTCATTTTCATGTTCCTTGATTCAGGTGTTTGTATATTTTTCGCTTTCTTTTATTTTCATTCCATGATCTGCTGAAATGACAAAGCTAACGATATAACAAGTTATTTTCTTCTTGTTAACACTAGGTGTAGTCTTTTAACCAGGATTTCATGATCCATATGTATTTCAAATCCTAAAGAATTTTATGGATCTCATTTTCTGGTTTGTGTATATACCATTTGTCAGCAGGGTCAAATTTTAATTTCTTGCATAATTTTCAGTATATCACCTTACCTACCCAATCATATCTGTTCTTGTATTTCATTTGTGCTAGTTTTTGCGTTTGCTTATTATGTGATTAATTGTTTCATCTATATCACCACAGAGCTTACACTTGCTATTTTCCTTCGTATTCTCAATATTTGCTATAATGTCATTGCTACATATATTACCTGGCAAGTTTTTAAGTTTGCAAATACTAAGTGCCCTGAGCTACAAGTCGAAAACTATTTTTGATTTGATTTTCTTGTTGTGGTGTGAGTAAATTGTTCAAATTATTTTATTTACAATGCAAAAAGAAATGTAAACAAAATAACGATAGACTACGACAGATTGATTCATTGATTGATTCATTGATTGATTGATTGATTTTAACGATATGTTAAACTGTCGAATGTCGTTTAATGTTATAGAATTATGTTCATTGAACAGATCTAATTTTGGTCATTTATATGCGTAAGAGTAAAATCTTGAATAGAATAATAGATGCTTAAGATTCTTTTCACATAATCCACTTGAATACGAATAATGTTTATACAGATACATTTGACCCAGAGATGGGAACTAATAGATACTACCACCCGGGGTCAGTGAACCAGGGATTAATGGTAATCATGGGGTACTCCACACTCCCCAGATCACCAGAACTGGAACCTCTAGATGCAGTTTAGTGTCATAATAAGGGCAACCAATTTTGGAGAAGACTTAGCCCTCAAAGGAGGATGCAGTCTGTATGTTCTAAGTACAGCCAACAAGAATGCTGATAGAAAGACGAAGGAATTTGATGACTATTGATTTATAGATATTATTGTCTATCATAAAACAACCATTCTCTAAATTCTATTAAATCTTCATTAAGTCTCCCACTACTAAAAGTGACTAAAATAATCAATGACAACTTTCAACTCCTTACAATGAACAATCGTGAGAAATGAGTTCAATTTTCCCTGGATACCTAATTATTGTGACCTTGTGACAGATTAATTTTAACTAAACATCAATACAGATGCTTATCTACTTCCGATAGAGCCACAATGTCAAGAGATCATCGAAACACAAGTCACTGGACACCTACAGTGGTGGACTAAAAAGATAGTGAAAAGAACTGAATCCTTTTTATTATTGCCACCAACTTTATGAAAACTCAAAAGCTTACACACTCAAAGGAAGTGGCTATTTTCCTTGATTATGGTGGTTAAAGTCCCCATAGCTATAACGAAAAGTCATAATTTTCTAAAAATATTCTAAAAATAAAAAATAAAATTCTTAGAATTTTTTTTTCCTTGATTTGGTATCCTAATTTGTGATTAGTTCTTTGCTTATGACTTTTCTCTACCTCTAAGGTAACTTTCTCAACCACTAAGGTAACTTTGACAAGAAAAATAATGAAAAATAATCACTTATTTTGAGTGTGTAAGCCATTGAAGTTTCATCAAAATTTATAGCAATAATAAGATATGGTTCAGTTTTTTCACTGTCTGAATTTTTCAATTCCCTAATTAATGTAGGCCTTGACGGCTCGGGCTGCAGAATGAACAGAGTGCATCTATGCACCATCCGAAACGAGTGTCCAGAATATGACACTAAAAAACTGATGGTGAGGCTTCACAAATGCTGGAGCTTTTGGAAATGCGGAGTATTCATTCAGTGCCATCTCTCCCTGTTCTACTCTAACCCGGAGTGGTAGCATCTGACAAGGTTTTATCTATGGGTCAAATAGAACTGTTTGACATTTAAACTGTGTACCCATGCTAAACTGCTTGAAATGGAACTGTTTTTAAATTTAACCGCGTGTAAACAAAAACTGGGTATTATACTAAACTGAATTATTTGAAATAGAACAGTTCAATCACTTAACTGCGTGTAAATAAAGGATTAATGTTTGATTGAATTCTTATTAATACACGGCAATACTTAAACTATTCATTTTCTTGACATGCTAAACTGATTTGTTTGAAATAAAAATGTTTGATCATTTAACTGTGTGTAAACAAAAAACTCTATTTAAAAAATGACTGTGTTTAAACAAGAAACTCTGAACTTATGCTAAATTTGATTGTTTGAAGTAGAACTGTGTATTCGAATAAGACAGAAATAAGTATGTGTAAAAATGAACTTGTTTAAAAATATTCATCTTATATTAATCATATATTTACTATATATGTTTAAAAAGAATTTGGCATTGAATAACATACAATGGTTGATATGCCATAAAACCTAACCAAATTAAACCTAATTATTGCGACCTTGTGCCAGACTAAGTTTAACTATAGATACTTTCCTAATAGCTATGAAGTCACATGGTGTAAACGAGAAAAAAATCGACAATTAAAAACGATTTTAGAGTTACTTCGGTTAACCTAAGCAATCTTACAATATAAAATGTATAAATACATTTGATCACTTAAAGTATACCGACTATTGTCTTCATTGTTATATTCACAGCGGTTCATCCATCGCTCCTGGCAGGTCGTCTTGATGAATCCTTATTCAAGCGTTTCATGTCGAACTTGGAACCCGCACAGAACTTCGAACTGAACTCTTTGTTTAATCTACAAAGGTAGATTGTTCCCAGTCTTTTAACTATGGACACAAACAAATGATAATCTATTGTAGGTATTCCTTGGAGGCTATATTGAACCTGCAATCTCCTGATGAATTTCACTCAGAATCACTTTTAAACCAAATGCCTCTAATCGTTGCGCCATGTGTCCTGCTGAACAGCAAATTTTGGACTCTTATCAACCAAACGTCTCCATCAAGCCATGATATATAATTCACTTCTATTGTGTACGATTTTTACACCGTGACTTATATTGCAATTTTTTCGAACAAACGCATATACCCGTTTTTTTTCCGACCAAAAGCTTACACCGGTTTTCCTTTCGACCAAACATCTGTACCGGTTTTTTTCGACCAAAAGCCTACTCCGGTTTTTTTTTTTCGACAAAATGCCTATACCGCTTTTTTCGAACAAACGCCTATACCTCTTTTTTCGACCAAACGCCAATATTGTTTTTTTCGACCAAATGCCTATACCAGTTTTTTTCTATCAAACGCCTATATCCGTTGTAGCATGTCTTCAGCTGGAAACATAGTGCCACAGATATAAACGTTTGGTTAAAAAGTACTTATAGTGAAATCATAATTATTAGTCCAAAAGTGAATTACTACCGCGAATGGAATTCGAACTCACTTACTCTAATGTTATACGTCCAGCTCACTACCTACTACACCACGAGGACTCCAAATAACTATCGATAATAATTTGTAAACCATTTTACTTTCAAGTAACCTTTCTTAAGACTTATTATTTATCCACAATTGAATAATTTGAAGTAACAATTCCAGTTTAGTAAAAAGAATAATTTGTTTGCACATAGTTATATGCTTTAACCAATACAAAAAAAACAGTTATATGGTTTCAAGTATTTCTATCTACAAATAGTTTATTCTCAATTACTTGATTTCAAATAGCTATTCCTACTTAGAAATTATGATATTATTAATAATAATGATAATAATAATCCATTCGAATAATAAACATTCATAATTCTATGTCATCCCTACAGATGAATAATGAATCATTTCATCTTAATAGAAAGAAAGAAAGAAAGAAAGAAAGAATGGAAGATCGAAAGAAAGAAAGAAAGAACACTTTTGTTAGTACTAAACCGAGTGATAAATAAAAGAAGCAAATTGTTTAGAGTTTTTATGACATACCAACCTTCAAGGGTTATTTAATGCCAAAGCCATCCTTGTAGAAAAAGAGTAATGGTACACATAGCAGGGGAAATAAGAGGATTCATGCCTTTTCCAAGGGTTATTAGTTCGAAAGTGAACGAGTAGAGTTCGAACTCGCTTACTACGACGTCGCTAGTCAACACATTAGCCACTACGCCAAGGGGGATCCTTGCAAAGTGTTTGTTCTTCATGTATCATCTACCTCCTTAATCAGGTTATTTACAAAAGAAACACTGTTTTGTAAAGCGTAGAATTTCCATGGAAACTACTCGTTTTCATGAACGTTGCTGAGGAACTGACTGATATTGCTTTCTTATATATCAGCTTGTGTGTCAGATCGCAATCTGGCATTGATCAATGTGGTCTCCAGTGTGTTATAAATTTGGTTATGCCGATGACGTTATGTGCTCTCAATTGAAGTATTATAACAGATATGAAAAGTGTATCATCAACAGCAGGATAAAAACAACATCACTATGGCAACAGCATTATTACCACAATTACTATTAACATTCAACTTTGAGAAAATTCCCGCAAGATGTTACAGCTTTAGTTAAGAACTCACTTATTAGTTTCTGTAGCTTCTGTGAACTAAACAAACTTGCTGAATAATTGACAAAGTTTATAAATTGATACGACTGGGTAGAAAAGTAATCTACTGAGAATTATGCAAGAGATTAAAATTTATTTGACCATACAAGCAAATGATATATGCACAAACCAGAATCCATCCTAGAAAATGAGACGGATAAAAGTCTCTGGGATTTTGAGATACAAATGGATCATCACATTTCAACCAGAAGACAAGACCCAGTGTTAACAAGAAGAAAAGAACTTGTCCTCTAGCAAATTTTAATATTCCTGTTACTCAGTGAACTGGACATAAGCGGAAGAACCGAGTCTATCCAGACAACAATTAAAATCAGCTTGATTACTTTGTAGGGTCCTAGAGATATTAACAAACTTCCTGTGACTCAAACTTTTGTAAAAAAAGAAAAAAAAACATCGGTTAAAACTGATGTGAAAAAGAAATAAAATAATTTCTTTCCAATTTTCAGAAAATACAAGTAATTTGTATCTGATTATTTCAAGTATTAGGACTATTTTTTTTTTTTTTTGCAAGCAAGTAAGTCTAATATTCAATCGATTAAAACATCTAAGCATTTTATACTTAATTACAATGTTAATTATTTGAGAATGAATTTGTTAATGCAGTTGAAAATTATTCAAAACGTAATTTTAGACAGAACCCTTTGACCATATGTACTAAAAGGTTCCAAATAGACATTTGTGCTATCACGTCGTCGCAGAAACGTTTGTACCATCACGTAGCGAACGAGTTTATGCGTGTATTGCTACGTTGTCGGACCCTTTCGAAACCTCGTTTGGGAAAAGGTGATGAACACACAAAACTGGGTCTTAGTTCACTAACGCAAAAGTTTATTCGCTACTACAATCTTAAAGTAGCCGTCGGGAGAAAGAAACTGAGTATGAAAGCTGAGTCGGCCACGTTAGGCAGACAAAGAGCAACAACATGTAACGAGGGGCGAAAAGGAGAGAGTAGATAAAGACCTTGAATTTTCTTTACGGTTTTCTGTTGTAGTTCTAACGTACTTGTTTGTTAGTTTCGTCTCCACAGCTGTTCGTCTGGTATGAGACCCCTTTTCGGAGCCCACCTCAAAGTGGGACTTGTAAATTTTCGTCTGTCCTTACATCTTGGTGGTTGATATTCACTCTCGTTTTTATATTGTCACGTCTCGCAGCGAACTCTTTCAAACCCGAGTCGACCCCTTACTTCCGCCGAATGTCGGAGGGAGGACATATCCGTTTAAAGTGGTTCTACGCCGGCGAAGAGTTTACCTCCCGTTGCTTTCTAACTTCGACTCTCCATATCCTGTTACACATAGATGGGATCATAATGGTTCTATCATTTGGGATCTGAGTAGTCGTGAGATTAACGTCCAAGAAGAGACGACTTTACATTCTCCAGGATTTCAGAAATTAAACCTTGCCACTGGACGTAGTTTGATATCCAATTCATGATTTTGACCCACGTTTTGATTGGTTCGACAGCTGTTGATATATTTTAACGATATATAAACCCTCTCGGATTATTTTAGGCCAAGAAGTTAGGGAATTGCTTACATGTTTATATTTACATTTTGTATAGTTTTCGGCGCAAGGTTAAATGATTTTCGTATCAAATACAAATAATTAACAAAGAAAGCTTTTTGACCGACACTCCAGGTCAGAGTGGATCTCGGATTAATTGCAATGAAAATGTACTCCATACTCCCAAGAACTCCAGAACAGGAAATCCACATATCAAATGCAACCTCGTTTTGAGTTCTTATACGTATTCATGACTTATATTAAATACAGGTCAAATAACGGCATTTTTCTTTATATCATCACATCTTAAATACCAACTCGGCTTTATATATTTCTCGAGATAATTTCTAGTCTATCAATTTCAACATTGTATAATAATGCGAAAAGACTTTTCCACTTTGTTTTTAACCGTAAAATGAATTTCCCTTGCAAACTCTTCTTATTTGAAAAAATAGATGAATTAGATCGGAAAATAATCCTTTATTTGGTCGTTTTAAAGAAAATTTCACCTTAAGTCTTATTTTCCTTTTATTTTTTAAGATATCTAATTAAACAAAAAACAGTTTCGTAGCCTTCGGTTTTCTTTATTGTATTTCGGCCGCTGAACGTCCCAGAAATTATTAAATGTCTTTTCCTGTCATCTTCGAATATTTCTTTTTATTGGCCAGTTGGTCTGATATTTTCAACAACGATAGCCACAATGTATTTCGAATTTCTTCTTGATATTGCCCTTCCGCATAATGTCATCTTCCCATCGTCGTGAAGGTTTTCCAAGTGGTCGTTTCCCGACCTCTTGAATATAACTCGTTAACTGCACGGATCCACTTGTTGGTTTTTAACATGGTGATGTGTACGGTCCAGCTTTTAATATTCCACGCTCACGTTCTTCATTTCGCTCCTCATTCGAATGACCTCCCCTTGAATGTACTCATTTAACGATTTTCCCAACATGGATATTACGATATCCCTCTGTATCATAAGCAATCTCTGTTCTCTTTTCTTCATGGCAGACCACGTTTCGCTTGCATATAGAATCGAAGGCAAATCGATGCTATTGAAGAGATCCGAATTTTATCCGGCTTTACTTTCTGCACATCTTTTATCGTGGTAAATGCCTTCCACCTTCATCTTCATCTCTTTGGATTTCTGCATGGATGTCTTGGCACAGTTTCTCCATCCATAATTTTCAAAGTATGCATTTATCCAACTCCTTCTTCCACAAGCGAGATGTGACATAAGGTTAATTTTTAAATGGAGTACAGCTGGTTTAAATTCAGTTTTCCTTTTCTTAGACTGGTTGCCTTACCGATTCTGTCCTATTTACCCAGAGCTGAAAGGAGATGATAGGATTCAAGCCTTTCATTTGTGCAAAGTGAAACACAAAAATTTCCTTCCAGGATTTGAACTCGGGTCAAGGATTGCATTTCCTAGGACGATAACCATTACACTAAGTGTGCCTTCGTAGTAATAGTTGGTTATATTTAGCTTTCTTTCTGAAGTAGATAAGTCTACGGGAAGTGTAATACTGAATTCAAACCCTAATCAAAATAGCATGGGCCAGTATGGCAGAGTAAGGTACATTACTCCTCATGTTTTACAGCCATTGTTGAAGGATGAATTCTTCAGCTGTAATGAGAAAAATGTTGAAGTAAAGGAATCAAGGAAAGAGCTCATTATAAAAAAAATTCTTTCATAACAGCTACTTTTTTCGACAGATAAAAAGGGAAAAAAATGATATTTTAAACATACCTCCCCCACAAAAAAAATCAACTTCTGAGTCACATTTTTCGAGATAATCATTTTTCTATGACACTACTTCGGGCCAATTTATGCCATTTGTTAAAATCTATAATTCTAATTAAAGAAATAAAAAAATCATTTCAATAAAACCGTTTTTTCTTTTTTTTTTTTCTTGCTTTTTTTCTCTATTGAAATATTATTGCTTCTTTTCTTGCTCTTCAAATATGATTAGATCTGTATTGATTCTTATTTGTCTTATTGATCAGACCAAATCGATATTGGCTGTAATTAAAGTTGTTTTAATTTTAATTGTGACGTTATCGATTTGTTTGTGGCTTGTTTATTTTTGTTTTGGGTTTTTTGGCTTTTTTTTTTAAATATGTATTGATTATATAGGACAAGGCTTGGCTAATGTCATTTTCTTAGTGTCACTTTTGAACGGTCAGCCGAGCTTTTTTTCAAATTTCTAATTACTCACTGAACCCATGGAAACTCCACATTATAATATGCACATAAAAATAATAATACAATTTTTAGTAATATACAACTCAAAATAAATTGACTGAAATCAAACTAATTCAAACATTTTATTCATTTAAAACTGTATGCAAAACAATTTTTTATTTATTTAAAACTGTATGCAAAACAATATTTTATTCATTTAAAACTGTATGCAAAGCAATATTTTATTCATTTAAAACTGTTTGCTAAACAATATTTTTCATAAAACTAATTCCCCTTTTAGTGTGTTGACTTGGTTCAATTTCGGATTAAACAATTTTCGTTTTAATTTTCAAAAATATATCAAAATATTTCAAAACCGAAAAAATAATTAAAAATCTAGAGAATTTGTTATAAATGTTCATATTTATAAACTATTACCGTATTTCACAATTCATTAATTTCACCAATGTTAATGGGTCGTGGAAGTTGATATATATGTGTTTGTTTTTAAGTATAATTTAGTTTTATACAATTAGAAAATAACAAAGTAAAGTGAAACCCCGCCCCATGTCATTAAATGGTTCCAAAAGCCGTGATGTAAGTTGGTCTTTAAGTTCAATTGGACGAGATGCCTTAAAAGGTTTTAAAATAAGAACAAACACCGTAAAACAAGCGCAAATAACTAGCGAAAGAATATAAATTTAAGACCGAAAGAAAACTTAAAACACATATTAAAAATATTCTTTAAAGAATTCTTTTTCCCTTTTTTCATTGTAAATATTTAATAGTATCCTCGTTATTCATTTCTTTTTATTTTCTTTTATTGATGGCGAGTTTTGTTTCATGAAATAAAAGTTTAAAATTGTTTTTTGCATAAGAGACTCAATCATCCTTGATTAGTCTTCTTCGAACATCTGTGAATATTTTTAGCTGTCTGTTTCTTTTCTAAACCTTGGAGCTCTGAACGTCAGTTTTCGAGGACTGTGACAACAACTTTTTCGTTTAGTAATTCTCCAGCTCTTGATATAATCTCCAAGCCCCTTATACATACGTAACTCGTATCTGATACAACAATTGAATTGATGTCTTGTTTCATGGTCTAGTAATTTATTTGCCTTTTACTTGATGACATAGAGTTTCAAAATCCTTTTTATATATAAACAACCCAATCAACAATTTAAACTGCCAATCAAACGATGTAGACACAACTTTCATGTTAACAAAATTTACTTTCGGCTTAATTAAACTATAATATACCTGTAACTTGGAGAATATCGTTGTTTGTAATATCAAAGAAAGTATTGTAATTTTCACATTGCAGCGATTCGGACGAGATAATGTGGAATTAGATATTAATTGTTCCAAGCGAGAATATTTATCGAGAAGCCTGGTGGGGACTAGAATTACAACAGGTTAGAACAATATTTTCGATGTCGTTTCTGGCAAATATGTTATCCAAATAAATTTGGGTTCGTAAGGGCACAAATTCAAAACATAAGAAATAATATTTTGATCTAGACTTTAAACAATAAAAATATTGAGTTGTTTGGCAACTCGGGAGGAAAATTACGCATATAAGCAGGGGCAGACGACAGAGAAAACAGACTTTGCGGTGAAGGAAAGCAGACCAGCACACACGCAAAAAGCGCACACACACAAAAGACCCTGGCATTCGCTGATCTTCTGATTGAATTTTGCTGACCCTTTAAATAAGATCACAGATCCATGTCTTGTATTATTTTGTCTTATAGACATATATTCAGCAGTAGATCATTTTTATTCACTTTTTTAAATCATCTATATATAATCAAAACTGGTTTTCTTATTTCATCAGCAAAGCTCAACTTATTCCATTCAGAGAAGACGTCTCAAGAAAACATGCCTCAGATTACTGACTTAGGAGAAAGGCATCTTTTTTCGTCGATAAGAATCACAAGACTTTTGAAAAACTAGACTGGACGATCGACGACTGAAACTGGTACCAACCCCTGACAGTAGTTTCGAATTGTAACACTCGCCCATTCCAGCTGCCGTACGAAGATTGGGATATCGAAACAAATAGGGTCTGAACTGAATGCTGCACTTCGACAGAAATAAAGACTAGACTGCAGGAGTCTTGACGATGTGTACAAAGTGTCGGGGTTATTTTATACATTCGTTAGACACGTCGAAGGAAATATGCTTGACCAGTGAAGTTTGAAACCTGAACCAGGCTGTTTCCTTTCATGCTGATGCAGTTGAGGACAGGCATGAATCCATCTCAACTCTCTTACATACGGGTAAGGAGTAGAAAAGACTTTTTTGCTTTTGTTCGGCAACTGGTCAGAGAGAAGGAAAAACACTGAATTCAAAGCAAGTGTATTCCGCTAAAATTTTGACCTTAAGTCACGGGACCACTTAACTGATCGTAGTGAATGGGTCAATCTATTTGGGGCCCTATTAGACGAGGTTGTGCTACAATCCCAATGGAGGAGTTGTCTTAGCAACCTTGTTTTAGGTTATAATCGATTAGAACTACTAATTGTTTTTTCTTCTTTATTTGTTTAATGGCATATCAATCTTCGTGGGGAATTTAATGCTAAAGCCACCCTTGTAGAAGAACAGTAGTGGTACGATTTACTCCATACCTGGTGGGGGTGAAGGGGGATTCATACTTTTCCCAAGGGTATTTGCTTGCAAGTGAACATAATAGCGCGACCAAAATTCGAACATGCTTCTTACGATTTCACACTCCATCACGTTAGCCGTTATACCACGGTGAGTCCCACAACTAATCGTTTATATTTATATCATAATTAGTTACAACTATTCGACATTTTATACTTGGCACGGTAACCGGTCTTGATGGAAGTAAACACCAAAATCAAACCTGCTTGCACCTGTAAAAAATTGACCTTATGTCACATCCTACTCATGACAGAGGTTATGCAAATGCTTTAAATAATAAGCAGTTTGGTGAAATCAGCGTTTCATGTTATTTTCATGAGCTGCCTTCGTTGTTGTTATTGTTGTTGTTGTTGTTGTTGTTGTTGTTTAGATCTGGAGGGAGCTGCATACTGTTTAGTACGTGCTGTGTGTTCTACGTGCCTTCAGGAATGTGCTGACTCTTGCTGTGTTGTATGCAGGCGTGATGTTCTTTGTACTGTTTCTTATATTTCAAAGCCGATTCTCGGATGCACTGTCAGAGAATCCGATGCAGCTGTGAGCTAACGAAAAGAAATCTACGACCCCACGATTGGATACGATCAGATATCAGTGACTGTCAATTACTGGCACTTTATGACTTTTTATTGCGTGCCATATAAAAGTATCCGCTTTGAAGGTGAAGAAGGGCCAATAGGAAATACATTTGTAAACCCATCCTTACGTCTTTATATCAGAATAAGTGATTTAATGTACTTTATCATTACGAATGTCATTAATAACATGATGAGAATAAATAACCCTATTCAAATTTAGAATTATGGAATTAGTTAAGTTTAAGTTTATCCTGCCTATCTATTCCTATTTTTAGTTGAAGCGTTGTTAATCATTATCATTAATTATAAATTGTATTTTACTAAGTTTTACGTAATCTAGTACGAGTTCTGATGCCAATTCTTAGAATATGCGGAAGGGTAAGATCCTCTCGCCAAAAAATGGTGTCCTGGTTATTATACGAAAATATGTAGAGCACCCCTTCATTTTCATTACTCCCAGGTCCACTCTGACCCGAAGTAGTTGTATTTGTTATGTCTGTGGGTCAAACTGATCTTTTAAAAATTTATTCATATTGGATAGGAATACTTGATGATATAAAACTGCAAGTAACCTACAACTTACTTTATGTTACAATCGTTTAATACTAATAGAAAATACTAAGAGAAGTTATTAATAATTGAAATTAATACAAATTGAAATTATACTAATTGAAATTAAAATTTACTGCGGTTGATAGTGAGTTCAATTTTTGCTATGGTTTAGTGTGGTTTCTTTGTTTAATACCATATCAACCTTCATGGGTTATTTAATTCCAAAGCCATCCTTGTAGAAGAACGGTAATTTAACCCATAGTTGTTGGGATAAGGGGTTCATATATTTCCTAAGGGTATTACTTCGAAAATGGACGTAACTGCGCGACTGATATTCGAACACGTTTACCACGATGTCGCAGTCCAGTGCTTTAGCCACAACGGCACGGAGACTCCCCAGTTTAATGTTTATCGGTGGATCGATGCAATGATCGAAGATGTTTAGTATATGACTTTCTTATGATGGTTCATGCTCAGCAAACAAATCAAAATGTACTTAGAGACTAATGTAGTGGATGAACCGGAATTCGAACACTGATTGTTAATACCGTCTTCTGTGTCGTTGATTATGCGCTTCTAGGCAATTCAATTGGTTTAAGTGTGAAGATAAAAGCTGTAAAATTAACTTGATCAAGATTCTGAAGAAAACATCAAAAGCAGATTAACTATTCATGAGGAATCTTCGTTACGTGGATTCATTGACAGTGGCCGTGAAGAGGAGAGACTGAAATTAGAGAAAAAAGAAAGGAGATTAGAAGAAAAAAGAGACGCGAAGTTAAAACGAGAAGTAAGAAAAAGAAGAAAGAAAGAAAGAAAGAAAGAAAGACGAGAGATACGAAGGAGGAAAAAAAGAAAGAAAAATAAGAAGAGATAGTAGAAAAAATTTTAAAGACGCCGAAAAAGAAGAAAGAATCATGAAGGAAAGTGTATAATGAGAAAATACCATGTAATGAAAGAGAAGAAAAAAGCAAGAAAAAAGAAAGGAGGAAAGGAAAAGAAGAAAAAAACAAAGAAAAGAGAGGAAAAAGGAGAAAATAAGAACCAAAAGAAAGAAAGAAAGAAAGAAAGAAAGAAAGAAAGAAGCGTTCAAAGGAGATTGGCAAGAATTAAAGGAAAAAGAAAGATGGATGAAATACGAAGATTTTAGTGGAGAATATTTTACTTACACGGGTCAAGGAAGAAGCGTAGAGGCATTGAAAAACCGTTTGAAGTTCAAGATTAAAAACGGGCATTTTATTTGAATTTAAACAGATACCAAGAACACTTGGAAAACTTTTACGACTAAAGTGCCACAAAAGTACATTCAAAAATAGATAGATAGATAGATAGAAGAAGAGAAAAAAAGGAAGAATCAAAACAAAATATGGCAAGGCCTAGCAAGCCACTTCAAACACTTCCGTGCTTCCATAAAAGATCAAAGAGCAAACGTTCTTCTTGCAAACGTTTAAACTACCATTACATCCAACCTCAATGTAAATCTATAAAAAGAAAAAAAAAGGCTAAGCATAACAACTTTATCAATGTCCCACTTTCCCAATTCCAAGAAACACTGTCACCCATCTACTCTCTCTTTCCTTCTCTCTCTCTCTCTCTCTCTCTCTCTCTCTCTCTCTCTCTCTCTCGATATTTATGTATATATATATATGTGTGTGTGGAGAAACCTCAGAATTAAATTAGAAAAATTTAAGAAGCGTACGCAGTGCGCCGTCAAGGAGTTGCCCTTTATGTTTAGAGAAGAAAATACAGAAAAGCGATGTTCCTCTAGCCAGACAACCTATCAAACAAAACGTCTGAAGTTGTTACTAAATGCAAACACGTAAACACATACCTATGATGTCTAACCATCAAACTAATGAACGTACCTAAAGAAAAAAAAAGTTTTATCCAAAATATCGTATCCTTCGTGAAAGAAATTTTAACTAACATCGTTTTTATTGTAATATCTTAAAAAACGCCCTTATATATATATATATATATATATTAGATGAAAAAAGGATCAGATGAATAAGAATATTTAGTGTTATTCATTTTTTGATTATTCTCAAATATTTATGACCTTAAGTCATCGACAGGAGAAAATATTTTGTGAAGAAAAGGTTTTTAGAAAGTTTTTTTTTTTATATATTTTTTTAAATTGATGATAAGCTACAAGAAAAGCAATGAAAGGATCTGATGTTGAATATGCACAGATAAAAGTTATTTTCAGGTGTCTAGGTGTATTTAACTGACCTCAATATGATCTCTGCCACGGGGCACGTGGGACTGAGCTCGCCATTAAGAAGATATATGTTAAGCATGGGTAGGATGTATTTCAAATTAACTCTGACTGATTGGTCAGGCATATATATATATATATGTGTGTGTGTGTGTGTGTGTGTGTGTTTGTGTGTGTGTATGTGTGTGTGTGTTTGTGTGTGTGTGTGTACAGAGAGATAAAGAAAGACTGTGTGAGAGAGAGAGGGGTTAAATCAGAGCAACTATTTCCTTTCTCTTAAATTATTGACTTTATTCTTCTTCATCTTTTTGTCATGTGATGTGAAATGTACCGGGTGTTTCAAAAATATTGATATCATTTCGTTATCAAATAATTTGACCAATTCTCATTCAAATGATCTAAAATTTTAACAACATGAGAAAAGATCAAGTTATAAGATTAGGAAATGATATCATATTATATGAAACATTCTGTACAGTTTAAATGATATCATGTCTTTTACAACACCAAGTACATTAGTCTTCCGTGCTTCTCTTTCATTCCTTCCGTTTTCTGATTTAGAAACTCTCTCTCTCTCTCTCTCTCTCTCTCTCTCTCTCTCTCTCTCTCTCTCTCTCTCTTCCTTTACAAAATATCTTACAAATGCTTCAAAAATGATAGCCGCCCTCAGCATCAATAAAACAATTTTTATGGTTATTTTTTTTTTGTTTTTTTAACACTTTATTTTTTTATCCCCCAAGGAGGATTTCTTCCAACCAGCCATTGACGACACTTGTTTACAAATAAGAGTTATCGTTTTACAAGAACGCCAAAACAACGACTCAACAAGGAAAACCTGTTAATAATAATGTTGGCGGCCAAAAAAAAAAAAAGAAATTTTGAAAGACAAAAAAGAGTTGTTTTATTTATTTTGGTTGTTTTTGTTTTCTGGGGGGCTTTTGTGGGGGGTTAAATTTTGTTTTGGTTGTTTTTGGGAGGTCGAGGCGAGTTCAGGACTTGAAAGATGTCTTCATCGGGAGAAAACTGAAACACATAGGTCGGGTTAAAAAAACAGAAAAAAAATCTTATGTAATCGTCATACTTTGGAAAGAAAAAGATGTTGTTAAATTCAATTTAAATATTACTACACAATTTCATTAAAGAAAACCAATAATGTTCGATTGAAATTACAAGAGGAAATCATTCTTTCTATTGTGTCATCGCATATATATATATATATATATATATATATATATATTGTCAGGTGCCAAGAGTATTCGAAACCCATGGATAGGTCATCCACAGAAATAAAATAATACGAAAATGTACCTTGCTGATTTTCGAACCCCACGCGGTCGACTGTGCATATAAAAAAAAAATATGAAGCAGGAAATCCTTCGAAGAGATTATGACACAATAAGACAAGATAATTTATCAAAAATAATTTCATCCTCCTACCTGCGGCAGTAAACTAGGGTTGTAATTTATAACAATACCAAAATTACAAAACAATATCAGAAGGTCAAAAAGACATGTAAACGTTTTTTTTATGTCATGATGTATGTATAAAGACTGTTCAGCTTCATTTCCTTGTGAAATGTTCACGTGTAGAAAGTACAAGGGTGTGGGAGGTTAAACAACATTATTACTTAGCGCGTATCTTTTTGTGTTATCTACTCGACAAGCTGAACTGAATTCATTTAGTCTTTATATATACATATTTTTTGTCGTTCAGTTCTTGGAAGAGTTTTGTTTGTCCCTCCATGATAGAAGTTGTTTTTTATTGTTTTTTTTTCTTTCATTATTATTCGTCTTTTTCTGTTCTGTTTATTTTCCTACCATTGTCTTGATTCTTCGAATTTAGACGTCGTTTGGTGAGGTTCATTACATCTAAATTTCTTCAATCATCTCAGTGATTTGTTCCTTTGTGTATTATCTCTGTAATAGAGGAGACGTCAATCAATCATCTCTGTGATAGACGCCATGTGAGATGAACCATCTCACACGACGTCTGATGGCTGTCTTCAAACATCTTTGTGATTTGAGAGCGACTGGCTATTTTCATTTCTGTTCGTGGTCTGACATCATCTCTGTTATTTGAGAGCAACCGATTCCTTCGGTATGTCTTGATTAATCATCTCTGTGATTCGTCTTTTGGCGCGCGGGGTTAGAATCTGTCACCCGTTATGTTTCATCAAATCGGTTGATATCTCTTTTCCCAATTTGAATTTGAGATCATATTCAAAGTAGAATCCAAAAAGGTATGGTGGCCAGTTCCCTAATCTGAGGTTATAGCTATCCTTACTCGTATGATTTTTCAAAGTGTGTACTTATTAGGATTTCCGGCTTTTAAGTCTAAACAAGTTGACGTCGTTATTTGTTTCACTTTCTCTTTTCTTGAATTTGTGTCTGACCCTCCCTTGCTCTTTTCGTTAGTTCATATTGACCTCGTTTGACTTGGGTTTTTTTCTGTTCTGCTTATACATTCATGTGATTATATATATATATATATATATATATATATATATATATATATATATATATATATATATATATATATATATATCTTAATGGTGATGGCTCTTTCTTGTTTAAAACATATGAACCCTTATTTGCATTCATATAGAGGCCCATTACTCCTACTGTTTGCTCTAGATTTTGTAATAGACATTCGGG